>SNQJ01S0066604.1:35526-60381 GCA_010110895.2 Picea sitchensis
TCAAACTTTTATATTGTTTTATACATGCACTAATTTTTCATGATTGTTTGTAATTATAAAGTTAGAGTTGCCCCCTAACTTTCTGTAGAAAGCACCAAATAGTAGTAGAAATGATGTTGTACAAGATGAGGAGCATGAAGCAGATAATGAAGATCAAGTTAATGATCCCATGGCAGTAGATGGAATTAATAACATAGTTGAAGATGATGGGACAAATCAAATGATCCAAGACTTATTCAGTCATCTAGATGAGGATCATGGGGACAATAGTGATGGAATTTATGATGAAACTTTGATTGAAAAGGAGAATAAACGACTTTATAAGGGGTCAAGAGAAAATTTTCTCTCCACTACATTGTTTCTGGTGAACTTAAAGGTTATGAATCATTTGTTGAACTCTTGTATGACACAGATCCTAAGGTATGTAATATGTTTCATCACATCTACATAAAGGTTGATTTTTTCCCCTTTTTTAGTGTTAATTAATGTCTAAAATAAAAATCCAATATTTACAATTATTATTCTTTACATTAGCTAGTTATTTTTTATGTTTTAGATTGTTAGGTGAATTTTTGTTACGCTTGTCAAATATTTCACCTCGCACATATCGATATTTACATGACATTATGAAAGACATTAGAATGGAGTATTAAAGTATATATGTGTGTCCAAATTATTATATTATATATTATGGACAACATGCGTTGAAAGAAAATGCCCAATATGTGGTATCAATAGATATCAAACTGATCAAGTAACAAAAATGGTGCCTCGAAAGGTTCTTTGGCATATTCCCATAATTCCACATTTGTAGCGACTGTTCAAGTGCCAAATCATAGCATGGTTTATGGATTACCATGCACGAAATATAATTGAAGATGGCATTCTTTGAATTCCTACAGATGGTTATGCATTTAGGGAAATTGATGCAAAATGACAAGAATTTACAGATGAACCTCATAATGTTAGGATTTCATTGGAAACTAATGGTGTTAATGAATTTGGAGAGCTTCGGTCTGCTTACTCAGTGTGGCCTATTTTTGTTATCAACAATAAAATTCTTCCTTGGATGTTAATAAAGAGGGAGCACATAATGTTGACAATGATTGTTCCAAGTATTTGTTTACATTAATTTTTCGAATGTAAATTTTTCATTTGTCTCATTTTTTGCATAATATATTTTATTATTTATTTATGTATATATACATCCCATTGTAGTAATTTCTTGTAATTTCAAACAATTAGGTAAGTACCAAGTTAAATATATGAATGTGTATATCGAGCCTCTTATTGACAAGCTACTAAAGTTATGGGAGGGCATCACTATGTATGACATTTGTAAACCAATTGGGCAGAACAGATTTCAATGTCGTGGAATACTTTTATGTACAATTCATGATGCCCTAGGACTAACACATTTTGTGGTATGTAATGTTCCATATTGCATGCTTGAATAGTGTATAATTAATTGAAGATATCGTTCATGCTGTTTAAATAATCCTTTTGTATATTAATTCACATTAATCCATCTGTTGTAGGTCTTCAAATAAAGGGTAAATTTTCATGTCCAGTTTTTGTTCCTAAGATAAAATCTCATTGGTAAAAAAGTTTAGGAAATGAGGTGTTTGATGAGTATAGACACTTCCTCTCTAAGAACCATAAGTATCGTACTTCTGAAAAAAATATTTTCAATGGGAAACAAGAGACTAGACTAAAACCACAAAGAATGACACCTCGCCTATGGAATTTGGCATATGAAAGAATTAATCCCCGAGGTAAGAATTTTGTTTATGTATCATAAATGGAATCATGTTTTGAAATTTTATTTTAGTTATTCAATTGATTTTACTGCATTTGATAAATAGTGTTCTAATTTTTTTTATGCTTCATCAATGTCATCGTTGTCAAGGTAGTAATAATGGGATTCCATGAGGAATGAAATGTTATCTGATGCAGGAGCATCACCAACATCAAGTGAGCATGGGGCAAGCACAACACATTTTGAGCACAAGATAAATTGTTTAAAAACTTTTGAAGATTGGATGCGCCAAACTTAAATGTGATAGTTAAAGAGAGGCATACTTATATATTGTAAAGGAACTTGAGCGATCCACTCTCGTCCATAGTAGGTAGAAAGAATTTATGTTAATAGGTAGCTTTGAAAGCAAGGATCTTCTTCAAGGCTCGAAGTCGTAAGAAATCTCAGGAAGGATAAACCTTTGGAACTATTGAAGGCATTGGAGTTTAGTGTCGCAGGTGGATAAACCCGAGGGGAGAACCCTTGGTTCACTTTCTAGGAATCGTCAGGGGGAAGAAACAGACGGTCAGAATCCTATGTAGAGGATTAGCGAAATCCTGTCATCTGTCTGATCTGACAAAGAAGAGAGGAGTTTATGGATGCGTCCAGAGTTCAAGCTCAGGAGATCGTGAGTCATTGGATCTTCACATAGATACCCGTCAGCGGTCTGATCTGACAGGAGTTACATAGGGTTTAAACCCTCTCAAACCAAGTGAAAGTCCTGGAAGGTGTCGGGATATCGAGGTGTCGAAGTTCGGGATATCGGAGTTCCTGTGGACAAGAGATCGGGTAAATCCATAGTGAAAACATCGATACAAATCAGAACCATCCAGCTGTTGGGGCAGGTGGAAGTAATCGAGAGCCATCGGCATATCAGGAGTCTTGAGACTAGGGATCTGAGACCCTTTGAGTCACGAAGTAGCAAAAGGATCACAGCCGTGGATCTCAGGAAGGACACATGTTGCTCGATCATCCAAATCAGGGATTTGGTCATCGGGACTCACAACAGTGAGTGTTCTGGCTTTGCAGTTGGTGAAGTCCGAGGTTTGATTTGAACCATCCATCCATTGGGACACATGTCAAAAATCTGAAGAAGACGGGGTTCCACGTTTTGTGAGTCTTGAAGATAGGAAACACTTGCATTTCGAAATTGCGAAGTCTGAAATCCCAAAAGGAGGAAAGCTCTGTTATGAGGCCCAGCTGACATCATCTTGTCATAACGGGGGATCGGGAATCTCCACGGTGAAAACCCTAAAGTAGATCTGAGCCATCCATCGGTTTGGATGCGTGGCAGAAAGCGAGACCTCCGAGAAAAATCCCAAAAGGGGAGAGTCATATCAGGAAATTGGAATTCGAGAGATCAAGAGTCTTGAAGACAAATACATTTCGACATCAGAAACCTCGAAATCCTGATAGGTGATAGGACTGCGGTCATATAAAAAGGGAGGTCGTATGGACCCAAAAGTCTAGCCCAGGGGACTAGCGAAAGTTGGAGCATATTGGGATATCGGAGATCGGGGAATCGGGAATGAAAAGGTATGCGACGTCAGGGATTGTGAAACCGTGAAACCCGATTTTCCATTTGTTTATTGTGAACGGAAAGGCGATTGAGCCTAGAGGCTGTGAGGAGCAGAAAAAACCTGTGGGTCAATGTTAATAGAGATTCCAATGGAGAATCGGAGGAGCCACTCTGGCTCGAGGCAAAATTAGAATGATCCTTAAGACCGAGAGGTCAGCGTAGAGGCCTTTATCAAGGTAGAGGGGGTGCATCTGCGCCAGGTTTGGTATTAGAGCCCAGAAAGGATTCTTTGCTTTCTGTAGTAAGGAATAGGAGAATTTTACCATGCCACCTATAAGAAGAGACATGCAAACACCCGATCCACCAGAGGAAAGGGAAATACAAAGAATAAGAGGTAGGCAGATACCTGACCCAGCCATGGCAAGAGAGATGCGTGATTTACACGCTAGACTTGAGGACATGGAGACAACATAGAGATGCACAGTCGGTATTGGGGATCTTAGTGATTCCGAAAGTGAAAATGAAGTTGAACATGAAGAAGAAGTTGCAGCAGAAGATGCCGCCAATGAATGCTTGATAAGAGTTGTTGCAAGAATGGGTGCAAGAGCGAAAGTGGACATCCCAGTTTATGAAGGAAATCTGGATGCAGAGGAGCTTCTAGACTGGATTAGAGCTCTAGACACATACTTTGACTATGAAGACATCGAAGAGGACAAGAAGGTCAAGCATGCTATCACGAGATTGAAGGGACATGCAACATTATGGTGGGATGAACTACAAGCTGACAGATGCTATAAGGGAAAGCAGAAAATTAAGAGTTGGGATAGGATGATTACGAAGATGAAGGAAAAGTTCATTCCCAGGTATTACCAAATTACTCTGTTCAGGAGGATGCAGAACCTGAGACAGAAGTTGATGACAGTGAAAGAATACACCGAAGAATTCTACAGGCTGAACATCAGGGCAGGTCATCGGGAAAACGATGATGAAAAGGTTGTCAGATACATGAATGGCCCGAGGTATGACATTCAGGATGAGATGAGCATGGTAACCATATGAATGGTGGAAGATGCTTATCAGATGTCTCTAAAGGATGAAGAGAAGCTGAGCCGAAAGAAGGGTCAAAGAGGCTGAGGTAGAAGTCAAGCCAGGGGCAGATCAGTTGTCCAAGATAAAAATTAGAAGCCCAAGGAGGGCTGGAAGAAACCTCAGACTCAAACTGAGAGAGGTGGAAGATCACAGTGAGGGAGATATGCTAAACAGAGAGGACAACATACTGAGAAGAGAGGTGATTATGCTGATAATAATACTTTTCCTCGTATGAGAGGTAGAGGAAGAGGAAGAGGTGGAGTGATAAAATGCTTCACGTGTGGGAAGAATGGACACAAATCTTATGAATGTCCAAATAAAAAGAAAGAGGGTGGAGAGACTCACATCATCGAGGCACAAAGGTGAGGTGTTGAGGTAGAGGATGCTGAAGGTGGAAGATCACTGATGATGTGAAAAGTTCTCTTAACAGCAGAGAAGGAGGTGGAGAGATTAGCCCAAAGAAACAGACTTTTTTGGACTGCTTGCAAAACCAAGGACAGGGTATGCAAGGTCATTGTGGACAGTGGTAGCACGGATAATCTTGTTTCGATAGAGATGGTAGAAAAGCTGGAGCTGGAGACGATTGAACATCCGAGTCCATATAGAGTTTCATGGCTACAAAAGGGGCATCAGGTAAATGTTAATAAACAATGTTTAGTTGAATTTAAGATAGGAGGATATAATGATAAGATACTTTGTGATGTTATTCCTATGGATGTTTGTCATCTATTGTTGGGTAGACCATGGAAATATGAAAGAAATTTGATTCATGATGGGAGGATGAACACATACACCCTAGAAAAGAATGGGAGAACTCATATGTTGCTTCCAATCAAAGATAAGGAAGTGAAACCTGAAGTAAGTAACACTGTACTTCTCATGAGTGGGAAGGAACTCCTTACCGAGGTCAAGAAGAGGGAGGAACCATAGTTCATTTTGGTCAGGAAACTGAGAATTTTTTTGACTAGCACAAGAGTGGAAGATTTACCAGAAGAGGTTCAGGAACTATTGGAAGAGTTCACTGACATAATAGTGTATGAACTACCTCGTTCGTTGCCACCAATCATAAGTGTGAGTCACCATATTGATCTCATACCTGGAGCCAGTTTTCCAAATAAATCCACATACAGACTAACGCTGCAAGAGAATGAAGAGGTCAAAAGACAAGTCCAGGAGTTGTTGGACAAGGGGTTGGTTAGAGAAAGCTTGAGCCCATGTACTGTTCCGACAGTACTCAGTCCAAAGAAAGACGGAGGATGGACAATGTGTACTGATTCAAGATCCATTAACAAGATAACCATCAGGTATAGATTTCCATTGCCAAGGATGGATGATTTGATGGATTGCTTAAGTGGAGCAAAGTATTTTTCAAAGATTGATTCGAAAAGTGGTTATCATCAAATCCGCATGAGAGAAGGTGATGAGTCGAAAACAACCTTCAAGACTAACAAAGGGTTGTATGAATGTCTTGTTATGCCATTTGGCTTAACAAATGTGCCAAGTACCTTTATGAGGTTGATGAATGAAGTCCTGAAAGAATTCATCGGGAAGTTTGTCATTGTGTATCTGGATGACATACTGATTTTCAGTAGGACAAAGGAAGAGCATCTGAAACACTTAGCTACAGTAATGAAGAGATTACAACAAGAGAAGCTGCTTATAAACATGAAGAAATCCTCATTCATGAAGACATAACTCATCTATTTGGGCTTTGTTATTTCTGCAGACAAATTGAGGATGGATCCAGATAAGGTGGAAGTGATCAATAATTGGCCATCACCAAAGAACATATTTGAGGTGAGAAGTTTTCACAGATTGGCTAGTTTCTACCGGAAGTTCATTAGGAATTTCAGTGGAATTAGTACAGCAATGATGGACATAGTGAAGAAAAGACACAAATCTTTTCACTAGACAGAAGAGCTGAGAAGATTTTTTATCTGTTGAAGAGGAAGATTATGGAACAACCAATTTTGGTGTTGCCAGATTTCCAAAAGACATTCCAAGTGAAATGCGATGCAAGTGGATTTGCAATAGGGGCAGTCTTGAGTCAAGAGGACAGAAGATGAATGAAGCGAAGGTGAAGTACTCCACGTATGACAAGGAGTTCTATGCTATCATCCAGGCATTGAAGAAATGGAGGCATTACTTGATTCCCAAAGAGTTTTTCTTATACAGTGACAATCATGCACTGCAGTTTGTGACTCAACAGGAAAAGTTGAATCAGAGGCATGTTAAATGGGTTGAATATATGCAAAATTTCACTTTTGTGATTAAACATATTTTTGGTACTGCTAACAAAGTTGATGATGCTTTGAGCAGGAAGTGTTTTCTATTGCAGGAGTTCAAAGTCAAAACATTGGGTTTCGATGATCTTAGGAACATGTACGTAGATGATCTAGATTTTAAGGAGGCATATGAAGTAGCTGAGAATCCAATTCTCAGAGACAGAAGCCAATGGATACAATACATGATCTAGGAAGGATTATTGTTTAAAGGTAATCAACTTTGTATTCCAAAATGCTCCATGAGGGAGAATCTACTAAAGGAGAAACACAGTGGAGGATTAGCAGGACACTTTGGTCATGACAAAACATTCGCAAAGCTGAATGAGTCATATGTTTGGCCGAGAATGTGAGTAGACGTCAAAATATTTGTAGATAAATGCATAATTTGCCAACATTCAAAAGGAAGGAGGCAAAATGCTGGATTTTATCAACCATTGCCCATACCTGAGAGGCCATGGGATGTAATCAACATGGATTTTATATTGGGTTTGCTAAGAACACAAAGAGGATTTGACTCAATATTTGTGGTGGTGGATAGATTTTCCAAAATGGCACACTTCATTCCATGTCAGAAAACCAGTGACGCAACTCACATTGCGAATTTGTTTTTTTAAGAAGTCATTCGACTTCACGGATTACCAAGGAGCATAGTTTCGGATCAAGACACTAAGTTCATGAAACACTTCTGGAGAACCTTATGGAAGAAGCTAGGAACTAACTTGTCATTCAGTTTAGCTCATCATCCTCATACGGATGGACAAACAGAAGTGGTAAACAGGAGTTTGGGAGACTTACTGAGAAGCCTAGTGACAGAAAACCATAGTCAATGGGACAACATATTACCACAAGCGGAGTTTGCTTATAATGATTCAATCAATAGAATTACAGGACATAGTCCATTTTAGATTGTCTATGGCATGTAGCCGAGGGGAATTTCTGAATTGAGAGATTCAGAACAAAATGCGACTAGGAGTGCTAGTGTAGAAGATTTTTCAGAAGCAATGAAGGAACTTCATAGGCAAGTGAAGGAGCGTTTACAGAATTCAAGCCAGGAGTATAAGCGAAGAGAAGATCAGCACAGGAGACAACTTCAGTTTGAAGTTGGTGATTTGGTTCTGGCACATTTGAGAAAGGAAAGGTTCCCGAGAGGAACATATAATAAACTGAAGATGAAGAAAATCGGACCATGTAGGGTCTTGAAGAAATTTGGGGAAAATGCTTATGATATTGAATTACCCGATGGGATCGGAATTTCTCTGATATTCAATGTCTCATATTTGTACCCATACAAAGCTGAGAAAGCAGGAACAAATGATGAACAGTCAGAGGTTCAGTGGAAAAAGTAGATTCCAGTTGTAGAGAAGCCGCAGATGGAAAACATACTAGACAAAAGAATTGGCAAGGAGACCAGAAGAAAACAATACTTTGAATACTTAGTCAAATGGAAAGGACATCTAGTTGAAGATGCCAGCTGGGAGAATGAAGCAGTGATTTTGAAGCATGGAAAGACCATGCAAGAGCTCATGGACAGGAGCCCATGAAAATTTTCAAGCGAGGAAGTGTGATGCAGGAGAATCGCCAACGTCAAGCGAGCGTGGGGCAAGCGCAACACATTTTGAGCACATGATAAATTTTTTAAAAACTTTTGAAGATTGGATGTGCCAAACTTAAATGTGATATTTAAAGAGAGGTGTACTTATCTATTGTAAAGGACCTTGAGCGATCCGCTCTCATCCATAGTAGGTAGAAATAATTTATGTTAGTAGGTAGCTTTGAATTCTCTAATGCGATAGTTTTAGGAGTGGAGGGAAAACGGATATAGAAACCCTCATTGTGTATTGTAGTATAGTATAATAGTAGAATAGTAGAACATAAGAATAAAAGGAGAGGGCATAGAAGAGAAGCAGAGAGCTGTGTAGCAGACTCCATGTACAGAAGTTCTGAATTAATACAAAGAAGTTGTGATTCAGACTCATGGTGTTCATATCTTCTCTGCGTATGCATCTTTGAATGTTATGCTCATGAATGTTTTACTCTTTCTGTCATGCAATTGATTTTATGCTATTTGTGAATGATTTCTTGTTAGACGTTTGAAATATGAGAGGAAAGGGGAATGAAATGAGTTTCAATTGTTTCTCTGTCTGAGCAAGAGTTCCTGCAAGGAGTGCAGTTGAATTGTCCACAAGGAGTGCATTGAAAAAAGGTTCAGAGGTTCGTCTCTGAAAGCTCAGAAGAGATAGTGTTTGTTCTTATACTCACACAGAGGTTTAGTCAGACATAGAAGTCGTGCAAGGTGTGCACAGACCAAGCTTAAATCTAGGGGTTGAAACTTGAGAAGTTATTGAAAGACTGTTGCTGCAGGGAATGCGCAGAGTCGAAGAGTGTTTAACACTTCAAGTGTTTGGCGGTTGCTACAAGAAGTGCATGCAAGGTTCTTCTTCAAGGCTTGAAGTCGTAAGAAAGCTCAGGAAGGATAAGACTTTGGAACTATTGAAGGCATTGGAGTTTTGTGTCGCAGGTGGATAAACTCGAGGGGAGAACCCTTGGTTCACTTTGCAGGAATCGTCAGTGGGAAGAAACAGATGGTTAGAATCCTGTGTAGAGGATTAGTGAAATCCCATCAGTCGTCCGATCTGACAAAGAAGTGAGGAGGTTACGGCTATGTCTGGAGTTCAAGCTCAGGAGATCATGAGCCATTGGATATTCACATAGATACTCATCAGTCATCTGATCTGACAGGAGTTGCATAAGGTTTAAACCCTCTCAAGCCGAGTGAAAGTGCCAGAAGGTGTCGAGATATTGAGGTGTCAGAGTTCGGGATATCGAAGTTCCTATCGACAAGAGATCGGGTAAATCCATAGTGAAAACCCCGATACAAATCAGAACCATCCAGCTGTTGGGGCAAGTGGCAGGAATTGAGAGCCATCGGCATATCGGGAGTCTTGAGACCAGGGATCCGAGACCCTTTGAGCCACGAAGTAGAAAAAGGATCACAGCCGTGGATCTTAGGAAGGACACGTGTCGTTCGGTCATCCAAATCGGGGATTTGGTCATCAGGACTCACAATAGTGAGTGTTCTAGCTTTGTAGTTGGCAAAGTCCAAGGTTTGATCTGAACCGTCCATCCATTGGGATGCATGTCAAAAATCCGAAGAAGATGGGGTTTGGCGTTTCATGAGTCTTGAAGACAGGAAACACTTGCATTTCGGAATTGCGAAGTCCAAAATCCCGAAAGGAGGAAAGCTCCATTATGGGGCCCAGCTGACATCATCTCGTCATAACGAGGGATCGGGAATCTCCACGATGAAAACCCTGAATTAGACCTGAGTCGTCCATCGGTTTGGACAAGTGGTAGAAAGTGAGACCTATGGGAAAAATTCTAAAAGGGGAGAGTCATATTGGGAAATCAGAATTCGAGAGATCGAGAGTCTCGAAGAAAAATACATTTAGACATCAGAAACCTCGAAATCCCGATAGGTGATAGGACTGCGGTCATATAAAAAGGGAGGTCCTATGGACCCAAAAGTCTAGCCTAGGGGACTAGCGGAAGTTGGAGCATATCGGGATATCGGAGATCTAGGAATCGAGAATGCAAAGGTATGTGACGTCAAGGATTGTGAAACCCCGAAACCCGATTTTCCATTTGTCTATTGTGAACGGAAAGGTGATCAGGCCTAGAGGCTACGAGGAGTAGAAAAGACCTATGGGTCAATGTTAATAGAGATTCTAGTGGATAATCGGAGGAGCCACTCCAGCTCAAGGTAAAATTAGAACGATCCTTAAGACCGGAAGGTCAGCGCAGAGGCCTTTGCCGAGGTAGAGGGGGTGTGTCTACGCCATTATCCCACTCAATTCATGAGGTTTCCTTACTATGAGGAGATACAAATAGTTCATTTGTTTGATACAATGCATATCAGGAAGAATGTGACAGAAAAATTATGGCGAATCATAGATGGCAGGAGAGATAAAGAAAAAATTGTCAAAATTTGTAATGACATTCAGGAATCCAATCATTCAATGCAAAGTACGATCCGATCAAATAGTGATGGAGACCAAAATAAACTTCCATGGTTATTAATAGAGGAGCAAAGAAATGGTATAAAATAGGTCATTCAAAGAATTAAATTTCCCACGGGTTTTTGTTCAAACATAAATAATATCTTAATGAAGAAAGGTGAATTTGGCGGGGTAAAAACACATTATTGGCATACCTTCATTAAGGTAATTAATAATTTTAGTATTCATATTTATATATTGGTCATATACATTTTGGGGGATTTTTATTTGTTTTGTCTAGTTTTGAAACAAGTAACGATTCTTTTTTATTGTTACAGTATGTTCTACCTCTATCTCTCCCAAACGACTTTGACAACAACATCAAACAAGTTATATATGATATTGGAAAATACATGAGGAAAGTAGTTGCAATATATATGCAAAATGTTTTTTCAAATTTTTGTTGTACTTAATGACATGTGTTTTACTTGTAATGTAATATGTATTATGTTTTGTTGAAACATGTTATTTTCTTGCGTCATGATTTGTAGATGGTTGTCATTAAAATAAATCCATGAAGATGTTATAAAGTATTTGAAGAGAGAAATTCCCTGGCTAATGTGTGAAATGCAAAAGTATATACCTCCAACATTTTTCAATGCACAAGAACACTACCTCATACACCAAGTTGAGGAGATTGAAATGTGTGGACCTGTACGCACAAGGTCAATGTGGATGGTGGAGCGGCACTTCAAATCATTGAAGTCTTTGGTTAGACAAAGAGCACGTCCTGAGGGTTATATGGTTGAGGGATATATGGTGCATGAATACATGGTGTATATTAGTCAATATCTTCCTAAATTAGCAGCACAAGCTATCTATGTAGTGGATTGCATTTGGGTTGTGAACTCCATCAAAAACATTGAAGGGGACCAGTTGTTGGGGAAAGGTATAATGAAGAAAGTGAGAGGTAATTAAATTGTGGATATCTGTAATAAATATAAATTTTCTTTTTTTTTGTGTATATGATGATACTCATTAAATATTTATTCTTTCATCATTTATTAATATATACCATGGTTATAACTAATATTTAATATTGGTGAATTGTGATTTTTTGATCGGTCAGTTGCTCAAGATTGGGATGGACTACAATTATACATTGCAAACACTACTTATTAGATGAAGGTATGGATTGATATATGTAAACAATGTCATGGAGGTATGTTATCATGGAAAGAACTGTCTGAATTGGTTAGAGAAACTCGCCGTAATGGATATTTTGATGTTACGCAGAGGGAAATAGATTTAGCATATTGTTTGAAAGATGGAAATGCAAGACAATTCACCCATTTTATTCAGTTATTTTGTACTATATTAATGTGACTATAGGTGTGGTTTTTGCGTATTATACTTTCCAAGTTATATAAATTTGTTTATTATTAATTGAAAATGCATCTTTTACATGTTTGGCATATTGCAGTTGAAACACCACAAGGCTATGTGGTGCAATGGATGTAAATTTCACATCAAACAGTTAGATGAAACTAGGAAATTTTTTGATAGTGGGATAACTGCAGTATTCCAGGTCACTAATGTTTCCTCTAGGAGTGACAGACATCCTCGAGAATTTGAAAATAGATACTATGGGTTTTTGAATGATATAATTGAGTGTGACTTTAATTCCTTCAAATTAGTTTTGTTCAATGCCAAATGGTATAGGTTACAAATGCATGAACATTGCGAGGAAAGAATTGTTATTCAACATGGCAACGGATTTTCGATGATTAAAATAACGATTTTTGAAAAAGCAAATGACCACTATGTTTTTCCAAGTCAATGTGAAAAAGTCTTTTACTCAAAGGTTCCAGGTAAGAGGGATTGATCATTTGTTGTTAGATATGATCCAAGTGGAAGGCCAGTAAAGTATATTGTAGATTAAGAATATAATATTTAATAAGAAGATGATGTAGAGCTAGAGCAGGAAGAATATGGGTTGACTGATGAAGAAGACGAAGAAGATGAACCAGGCGTAGGAGATAATGCACAAGTTCTTGATGATGATATCGATGAAGATATGATTGAAAATTACATTGATGATGATGATATCATCAATCCTTTCAACATTGTTTCTGAACTGGATGCTAATACAAATGTCGAGTTGGATGATTAAGAAGAAGATACAAAAGAAGGATGGTACAAATGTTGCGTTGGATGAGGTACGTAACTAGATATTTTAATTGGCATGAATTATTCTCTTTAAATAATTTTTTATGTGGGTTTGTTACATGTTTCTAAGTTTTATTTCATTGTTTGATATCCTATGCTACATGTTAATTGTTTTTGTAATCAATATTAATAATTGAATATTTATGGGAGGGTTGTTCGAGAAAAGTTCCAATTGTTTTACAATTGATCAACAAATATTTACAAAACAAATTAACCTATAAACCAAACTAAACTAAATTAACCTAACTAACCTAAATTGATGATAGTAATACTCATATTGGTGATACAAACATGAACAATGATCAAAAGAGGCATGGCAAAATAGAGATAAATCTCGAAACAAGATGAGATTGTAATTATGAATCCATGCACAGGCACATGAATTGTTATAAAACAATGGAATTCATTAATGAAAATATATGTGTACCATACTTTTCTCTAACTTCAATGGTTTGGATTGTGACTCTCTATGCCCAAATTATCTGGTTTGATCAATGGCCATGGAAAGGGACTGATTGATTGCTTTGGAGGTTAGGTCATGAAAAGGGGTCAAAGAAGACATGGTTGTGTGAGAACTAAAAGGAAAAAGGTGACCAAAGAGAAGACCAATTATATATAGGAACATGATCAGTTTTTATTACTATAATAAGTGTTGATTCTCATCAACCCTGCAAAGTGACCAGTTAATGGGGCCAACGTTGAAAGTTTCTCAAACTTTTCTTGTAGTCATTGAAATTTGACATGGTTGCACTAGATGCATGCCTTGATGGTATGGGAGGATTTCAAGACTCAGAGATTACTTATATTATACCCACATAAGAGAATGGTCTATAACTGGGTGACCAATAAGTATAATATGGTCAATAGCTTAGATGAGATAAAAAATCAAATATAAGATCAAATAACTGAGGAATCTTGAGAAATTTTTCGAGTACTTGTCTATTGAGTATTGATGTGTTTTGAAAAACTTGTGATACAGTCCATAAATATTTATCAAGGTTAGGTCATGAAAAGGGGTCAACGAAGACATGGTCATGCAAGAACTTAAAAGGAAAAGGTGACCAAAGAGAAGACCAGTTAGATATAGATATAGGCACTAATCTCTCCTGTCAACACTAAACCCTCTAGAACCATATCCTACTCCCTCCCAGCAAAACTAAACCCTCCCCACAACACTAAACCCTCTATAAACTTATCGACATCACTCTCGAAAACACTCAACCCTCCCCACAACACTAAACAAGGATTCCTGACCGACCCTAGCTTGATAGAGTGAAAAAGAGAGATAGAGGAGGCCAGAAGGCCCTAACAACATAGGACCTCAACCATTTTTACCAATAACCTTGTTGCATGCTTCTCTCGCCTACTTTAGACTTGCACCTGCCTTGATACTTGACAAAGGGCCCTACCTAGCCAATTATTGGTTTCGTTTGGTTATTTAGATTATTCTTTCCCAGTCACTTCACTAATAGTGAGACAAAGGAGTGAAGAGGAATGCCTAGATAGAGTGACATAGGAGACCTGATAGCCTGAATCATGATTGCCGCAAAAAATGGTAATTTATTCTACTATTTTTTTATATGAATTTATATTTTTAAAATGGGGTTTCTGTCATTACCATCAATTCATGGTCTATGCCTGAGAAGAAGCTTACCATTTCCACCAAAAACCCTATAGTGGTGTTGATAAGCAAGATGCAAATAGGATAGTGACCATGGGCATTGCATTTTTTTAACAACATTTCAATTGCCTCTTAAGAAGTGTGTGTATGCTTTCCCATTTAAGAACTCAGGTTGTTATGACATTTTGAAACACTAAGAATAAAAACCTAAAAAGATCTAAAGTTGTTTCGATATTCTTAATTTCATTTTGAAATCTTATATTCATATTGAAATATTAATTACCATATGCTTCCAAATACTATTATAGGGATATAGGAAAACCTGTTTCTCCTTCCAATAGCTAGTTTTCATCGAAGTTGAAATTATTGCATTTCATTTTCCTCTTGCATGGTTTAAAGAGTCAAGTCGAAACACCATCAATTTCATGACTAATCCTTTGAGTAACAAAAGACTAAAATCAAGTGATAATTAAAATTTATCTAGCGGTGTTTCTAGGGCTCTTCAAACCCATCATAGCTTAGGTGTAGAGATTTGGAATGGGATTGTGATAATAACTTTCCAAAGCTGAAAACAAAAACATAGAGATTTGAGTTAGGGAGTGAAATCTAGTTGTTATATCATTGACTTCTGGAAGCCCTTCTAACACAAGGGTCAAGCATGAGGTCACACCGCGGCCAACAGAGTAATTAACCCTGCTTTGTTGGTCTTGGTGTCGAATGTCGATTGTCCCCACTCTGCTTTGGTATAGTATGTGGTACCATAGAGGCCATAATATTTAGACTTCCTACCCAAGGTGACAACATAGGGAAGGTGGTGTTGTACCTGGGATCGACATTGGATAGACTCACTTAGACTCCTTGGATAGTTTCCGACTGCTCGGTGAGGTAGATTGCACCAGGGAATAAGTTCGTTAAGCAGGTTGTCAACGTAACTTTCCCACCCACTGAAACACATCCCCTTCGCGCATCGATCCTGCGATGTTGGATTCCATCATCAACTAGCACTTAATTTTTAGAAGGTTTGTTTTCATGCTTGACTCCTAGATTAATTAGCATGTGTTGTTTGTTCTCCTTAGTTGGCCTTAGGATTGATTCGGTGTCTAATGGCATCAGTTCTGGGGTCTTCCAACCAGCATCGTGTCCTATTACTACCACTTTTTGGAATGTGTCATTTGACTCCAAACATGCCCCTATAATGCCTAGATAGTATACCAATAGTAAAAGAGCATAATGCAAGTGTGAAAGAGTAACACTATGGTAATCATTATGAGCTTACTGTGATACCAATAGGATACTAGTAATGAAGTAGAACGATTGTACTAATTAGTGTTATAGCTTGATAGAATAGAGTTGGTTTATCGTATATGAATCGAAGAAAACACATACCACTATGCCTTCTTTTTTTCCATCAATATTGCAACATGTCCCTACAACTGCTCAACTGAAGACAAAAAATCTGCAAAATGAAAATAACTCATAACTAAAAACCATTCACCAGTGCATCCATTAGGATTATGGAGTGATTATTATTGAATAAAACGTGTGGAATATACACTGGATTCTTATGGTTTAGTAGTGAGATATTGTTCATATGAAAACAATTCATTGGAACAGTTTTGTTTAAAAATAAGTATTTTATCTATGCAATTTAATTATATATTTTGTATAGGACATTGGCTGATTGTTTCTCTCATTTTATGGTGTTATAGGACATACAAACAAATAGGTATTTGTCATATCTATCTTCATTGAGTGAGGGAAGTTCAAGTAGAATAGAGGAAAGTGAGACATCTAGTAGTTCTAATAGGCGAAGATCAACTAGAGATGAGAAGATCAGAAGAAAATTCCATAGACGCATGGAATTTTTTCTTGCAAAAGGAGGATCATGCTATTATGATCATGAGAGCATAGACGACATCGAGGTTCCCTTGAGGTAAAAAAATATAGTGAAATGATGAGTGCCCAAGGATATCCATGAAATAAACACTGGTTTTTGTGTAAACGAAAGGATATACCGAATTTCTCTATCGTCATTACATGGTTTGGGGATATTTTCCATGGATGGAATAATGGCCTATTAGGGTGGATTAAATGAATTGATGGAGTATGTCAGACCATGTTATATCTACAAATATTGGATACGACTAGTCCAATATACAAAAAATATGTGAACATATGGCTTGGATGCAAATTATATACAGCTAAAAGACAATGATCAAAATAAAGGAGAAACTATCTATCTTAATATAAGGTCAAAATAAACAGGCAATATTACAGGTTTTATAAATAGTACACGACCCGCGACCAGAAATAAGCAACCCAATTGTGTATTTGAGGGGCGTGAAGGAAACCGTGTATTTGTATGTGTAATAAAATCAATGGTTGCAGGGGAAGAGTTATTGCTTGATTACAATTTGAATCGAATAGTTACAAATTTTTCTATTATGGGGCAGTACATATACTATTTTACCCAACTTGTAAGAAATGACTCTTATATTTTATAATCTTCATTATGTTCTTTAGTCACTCTTTACTTTTATTTTTTTAGCATGCCATGTTTTTGTCCCATGCGTATTCATGAACTAACTTTATTTCTTATACATTTGAATTTATTTCTTATGATCATGATCACGATTCTAATTTTACTATAATGTGGTAGGATGATCATGGTAAATCAATAGCCTCAAAACAGGTAAACTAACAATAATTTTCGAATTGCATTTAATGTGCATTTTATTTCTATGGCGATCAGTTATTTTATTTGTTTACATAATAGAAATAACATTTATTTTGTTGAAATATGTAGTCAACAGGCCATGATGTTGATGATGATTCACTCATTGAAAGGGATTTGTATGCATCCCCCGACCCTATGGAATTATTAAAAAAATATCAATAAAGTAAACAGGGAACTAGCTCACTTGTTATACATTATAGATCAAACTCATGAAGTCAAAGAAAGGATCAGAGAAGTTATGACAAGGCTTAAAATGTAATGTCCCCGACCATCTACACCTCTGTTGAGAAACACTACCCAAATACCTTGTCTTCTACAAACTAGCTTTGATACCAATTTGTAAAGTCCCCGACCATCTACACCTTTGTCAGGCAACGTTACCCAAATACCTTGTCTTCTACAAACTAGCTTCGATACCAATTTGTAACATCCCCGACCATATACACCTCTTTCGGGCAACACTATAGAGGAAATTACATATATATAACATGCATTTCTAATGAATTCAAATCAAATAACACAGAGTTACTACTACCATACAGACTCAAATGGAATTGACAGTAATTCCTACATGCAACAAAACACATGATAACATTTCAAGAAGCTCATACATGCATAACATACATAATTAAGCATGGAAATGATACTTATCTTTTAACTGGAGAAAACAGCACCAACTGCATGCAGACCTTCCATGAACCTCCCAGACTTACACCACACTGCTCATCACTCTCAGCAGTGGGTCACCCCCGAGCTGGGACTGAACTTCATTGGGAAAGGGATTCCTAGGCTAGGCAAGGTCAATAGGAAATTCTAACAGTTTAAGAGGAAGGATTCTCTCCCAAGAGCCACTTACGCCCACTACTCACAAACTCTCATTCCTCACATCCATGTCCCACCCCAGGAGTATACACCTTCATTGTCATGCACTCCATCGAATGCTCCACCTCCCTTACCTTAGGCTTTAGCAATAGGTCAGACTGGAATTCTCAGAGCTCTATAGCAGCTACGAGACTCCCTCCAGGAGAAATCACTTCCTCAACACACTCTCTCACCTGGAGAGAGTTGCTCACTATCCTGACAACCTGCTTCTTCAATCCACAACAACCTCTCTCACTTGGAGAGAGAGTTGCTCACTGGCCTGGAAACTTTCCTTTTCAACCACACAAACTAATTTGGGTAAGGCAAGGGATGGCTCAGTAATTTACAGAGGTGCAAAAATTGTCATAGGTTCAACAATGGTGGAATTGTTTGGCTGTTTTCTTTCTTAGTGCGTGATTGAACTCGTGAGGAGAGATGGGGGAAAACTAGCCTAGAATAGCGAAGATGATGAAAGCTTGAGATCCAAAACTCTCTGCGTGAACCTCCTTGCCTGAGCACGTGAGCGTGTGACTGTGTGCGTGTGTGCTTCCCCACCCAGAAAAAATAATTTCCCCCTTAAGTCTTTATGTGCCTGAGCTGACACATGTCACTCCTGAATCACATTCCTTTCCATTTGTAAGTCATTCCCTCTTCCCAAAGGAACTTAGGATAAAAACATATCCTTCTAATCAGCTTTTGGAATAATAATAAATTATTATTCTCTTGGATTTAAGACTTTATTCTTAGCCCCTCTTTCCAACCTCTCAACCCCCTCTCCCTTACCCAACCTAGTGGATCTTAGTCCCCCATTCTCTTTTATCATGGTCAGTCTACACACAATGATGTTTTTATATTAATAATATGAATATTTACACGTAAAAAACATGCTCCTAGCCTTTAACACCTAGGCTCTCCGACCCACTAACACATAAGCCTACCAAATTATAATTTCTCAGCTCACCATCCTACAAAATATGTTTACAATTCATAATACAACTGGGGCTTGTCCTTGGGATATTATAATCCTTTCCCCTGATTTTTTCACTATCCTCAGTGCAACTTATTTACACAACAACAACAAGATTTTCAAAATATTCAAAACGATGTGGGTATTTTGCCCACATAGCATCCTCATGCTCGCATGTCACATCCTCAGGACTATACCAGGTCCACTGGACCTTTACAATCCCTATGGCTCGATTCCAAAGCTATTTTCTCTTCCAGTTCAATATGTGCATCGGATGCACTTGCAAGACACCTTCTTGCTCCACCTAAATCACATTCCAATCAATAACATGATTACCATCAGGGATATATTTCTTAAGAAATGAAACAAGAAACACATTATGTACAGTCATGGATGTAGGAAATGCAAGCATATATGAAATTGGTCCAATCCTTTCTAGGATTTCAAATGGCCCACAATATCTGGATACCAACTTGCAATAGTTTCCCAGCTTCAAAGAACTTTTGTTAGCTTTCACTTTCAATAAAACATGATCACCCACTTTAAACTCCCTGCAAGTCTTATTCTTATCAGCATAACTTTTCTGCTTGTCTTGGGCATCCTTCAAATTCTACTTAATCTTCAACATTTTTTCTTCCATTTCCTTGAGAAACTCTGGCCCAGCCACTGCCCTATCAGCTGGGTTTTCTCATCTTATTGGTGTGTTGCACTTTTTTCCATAAAGTGTTTCAGACAGGCTCATCTTCAGTGATTTTTGATACCCATTGTTTTAGGCAAATTATACTAAGTGTAGGTAGTCTTCCCATTTAGATGGTTGGTCCATCACGTACATCTTTAGCATTTCCTCTATCACTTGTTTCACCCTTTCTGTTTTACCATCAAACTCAATATGATAGGTTGTGTTGAAGTTCAGATTCGTTCTGAACCCTTTGAATAACCCGTTCCAGAAATTTGAGGTAAAATTTGGGTCTTTGTCTGACACAATTGTCTTTGTAATACTGTACAATCATGCTACTTCCCTCATATAGATATCGACAACATTAGTTTCCTTGTGAGTAGTCTTCAAGGGAATAAAATGGGCATCTTTCGTAAGCTTATCCATCACCACCATGATGGAATCATGCTTCTTATTTATTCTAGGTAATCTTATGATGAAATCCATTGTCACCACTTCCCACTTCCACTCAGGAATGGCCAATGGATGTAGAAACCCTATTGGGTTCCTATGCTTAGCCTTGACCTTCTGTCACTCCATACATCTTGTGATGTATTTTGAAATTTCCTTCTTCATACCTGGAAAACATTAATGGCTCTTGACTGTTGCCACTGTTTTCTGATATCCAGGGTGCCCAGCATAAGGCACATTATGAATTTCCTTCAAAATCATAATTCTCAATTCCTGGGAAGTAGGTACATAAATTCTATTTTTGTATAGGATTGTTCCATCAGCTTCCAATTTATAATATTCCACTTTCTGTAGCATCTTACCTTGTTGTATCTTTGTCACCAATTCCATGTACTGCAAATCTTCAATTGTAGCTTCCAAAATTATGTCTTTAATATCAGATTGATACATGCTAATGGTTGTAGCATGTAGTTCATGCACTCTTCTATTGAGTGCATCAACCACTTTGTTCTCCTTTCCTTTGATATGCTTTATATCAAATTCATACTCACAAATGAATTCCAACCATCTACTCTTCCTAGAATTCAAGGTTGGCTTATCAAACAAATACTTCAGAACATTATGGTTTTTCCTCGGTTCAAACCTCTTTCCCATGAGGTAATGTCTCCATTTATTTAGAGCGTGTACAATGGCCGCCAACTCCAAATCATTAATTGCATAGTTGTTTTCATGATCTTTTAATTTTTTGGACTCATAACATATTACAAACCCATTATGGTTGAGGACTCCTCCCAATCCTTCTTTTCATGCATCTGTACACACTACAAAATCTTCATTTGGATCTGCAATCCTCAAAATTGGAGCACTAGTTAACAACTGCTTCAATTGCTGGAAGCTTCTCTCACATTCTTCTGTCCATTGAAATTTATTCTCCTTCCTTTGCAAGAAAGTGATGGGGTGAGCTATCCTTGAGAACCTTGCAATGAACCTTATATAATAGCCATCTAGACCCATAAAGGATTTGACTTTTGTCACATTTTTCGGTGCCGCCCATTCTCTGATGGCTTGTATATTCTTAGGATCCACATCTATCACATATTTTGAAATGATATTTCCCAAATAATGGATCTGATTTTGATAGAATGAGCACTTTCTCAATTTGGAATATAGTTGGTTCTCTCTTATCACTTGCAACACCATCCTCAGATGATGTTCATTCTCTTCCTCCAACTTGGAATACACCAAGATTTCATCCAAAAAGACTATGACAAACTTATCTAGATATTCTTTGAATACACCATTCATTAGGCACATGAAAACAACGAGTGCATTTGATAACCCAAATGGTACCACTATGAATTCATAATGACCATAACTTGTTCTGAAGGTGGTCTTCCTAATGTATTCATCCTTTATCCTTACCTGGTGGTACCTGACCTAAGATATATCTTTGAAAATATATTGGCATCCTTCAACTGATCAAAGAGATCATAAATCCTTGGCAAAGGATACTTGTTCTTAATGGTCACTTTGTTCAACTATATGAAATCGATGCACAATATCAGTGTCCCATATTTCTTCTTCACGAATAGGACCAAGGAACCCCAAGGTAACACACTTGGGCATATATACCCCTTCTTCAGAGTTATTCAAGCTACAATTGCAGTTCTTTCATCTCTGGTGTACTCATTCTGTAAGTAGTTTTTGACACTGGAGTTTCTCCAGGCATCAAGTTTATAGAGAAATCAATATCTCTCTTCAGGGGTAGTCCGGGTACCTCTTGGAATACATATTGAAAATCTTTTAATACTACATGGTATTCAATAATTGACACCTTATCCTTAGGTGCTTCTTCCATATGAGCTGCAAATATTTGGCAACCCTTCCTGTAACACTTCTTTAGCTGCATTGCTGAGATTTCTCTGACAATAACTACCCTTGGAATTCCCTGCACTTTCCTGGGGTTTCCTTCTTAATCCATGCAAGTGAATGCCTTGTTACGATAGTCTAATATGGCATGATGTTGGTCCAACCAATCCATCCAAACTAAATAGTCATAGGAACCTAAAGGTAAGATGTTCAATTCATCCCTTGTGCTCAGTCCATTCATGTCCACTGGATAGGACTTAACCAACTAAAAAACCTTTCTCTTGGCTCTTGTAGGCAGTTGCACTAGCCAATATTTTCCATGCTTGCTTCTTTGTAATTGCAAAATTTATACCATTCTAGGATCTATATAACTATGACTAGCCTCTGAATCAATTAAAATAGTAAATGTATGCGTATTGATCATACCTTCAACTTCAATCATGTGTGATTGAAACTCATCTTGCTTGTTGTCTAGTGCTACATAGATCCTTGGTATTCTACTGCCCATGTCCTCCACTATTTCTGCTTGTTGAACATTGTGGACAACTCTCACTTTGTCATTTATGTGGGGGCAATCTCTGTACCTATGATTTCCTTTACAACCCCAACATTCCATAGGTGGTTGTCTTGGTATTTGCCCACTTACTTCATCCTTCCCGGGTTCTCTAAAACCTGGATGTTCTTGAGGGCTATTTCTGAAAAAGGATGGCTTAGTTCCCTTCTTCCTCTGATCCATATTGAATTTATTCTTATCTTCCCAAGACTTCTAGGAAGTAGGCTTTTCATTTTGCTGCTCATATAAGCATTTTTCTCTTCTTATAGTTTCTTCCATAGTTTTGGGATCATCATACTGGATCTTGTCACTGATGGAAAGTGGTAATCCACTCAAATACCTTTGAATTTTGACAGTCTCATCTTTGATCAAAGGAACGTACTTTAGCAATTCCAAAAACCTTCGTTCATATTTTTCAATGGTCGGGCTACCTAGATTGAGTTCAAAGAACTCTTTCATATTTATGTCATAGTATCTCTTTCTCAAGTATTTATTTTTGAAATACTTCTTGAATTCCTTACAAGTAACATTTTTCTCCTTAATGTGTTGTACCTGCACAAGTTGATCCCACCACATGGATGTCTTTCCTTTTAGTTGATACATTGTAATTCTTCCTTCTGCATGAAAGGAATAATTCTGTAGTTGGAAATATTTCCTCATGCCAAGAAGCCATGTCTCAACATCTTCCTCCTTCTTATGCTCCCCATCAAACATAGGAGTCTTAATCTTGTTCATTTCTCCCTTTATTTCATCCACTCCATATCTCCTATGATTTTTGGTAGGAGATGGGCTTAAACAACTGTGTGCCCTCCTCTTGGAGTGCCCTTGGGAGGGATGGTGGTGTCTTCCAACACTCCTTGATTTCCTCTTCTCATCAGGAGACCTGTGACTTCCTGATTTACTGGAGCCACTCTCCTTATCCAATTTCCTTTCTATCCTTTCCAGGATTTGTATCAAATTTATGTTGAATTCTCCCTATTGATCCTTGGCTTTTATGAGATTTATGTTATCTGCTCGGTGATTCTGGACATCCTTCTACAATATTTCAATGATTTTCATCATGTTTCCCTCCTTATCTATCTCTTCTCCATGATCATTGGAGTTTGATCCTTCAACTCCCAAATGGATATCCATTCCTCTAGCTTCATTCTCTGAATTGGAAGCATTTTGTGCCTCCTCCATTTCTATTTGGTTCTGACAATCCTTAACTCTGCAAACACAATGTGCAGTCAACCAAAATTTGTCAGGCCATCAGTCCTTAAAAAATTCCACAGAATTCATAAACCAATTTGATTCAAGAAAACTTTCATATTTCATTATGCGGTTCTCAAGCAATCAAGAATCCCTGCAGATCTTTTCTTTCTTAGTTCTTCTCTGTTCAACAACAATTTTTCGGGCACTATCCCCTTTCTCTCAACCCCCAACCCATGTGACCATGGTTTTTGGCCAAGCGCTAGATCGATAGGCACTTTCTTGGAACCTCGGGCCTCTGGCTTCAAAAGTTTTCAAAGCACATAAAAACAATCTCTCAGAGTTCTGGATTGACGAACTCGTGGAGTAGGGTGGATCAACAATCCATGACTACCCAACATCCAATGGCTGACACCCACTGTGGGACTTTTGGCATCAGAGCTCTGGGACTTCGGAGCTTCAGAGCTTCGGGACTTCAGGATTTAGAAGTTTGTGCATCAGCACACCCCACTTCGACCGAACTGTTAATCTATGAATACTTCCATGTCACCTTTGGTGATTTCGTTATGTCTCGTCACCTCGGCATTATGAAACTTTTGAAAGTTATTCATTTTGTTCCCTTGTGAAACATTCTTCTAGAGTGTCAAGTCTCCAGAGTTCACCACTAGTGCCATGCACCACTATGACCATCAGGGCCCCACCATACATACTCGAGAGGAGGTTCGTGTGGCGAAACATTAGAAATGGGCACGTGGCCCACTCAGATAGGTGTCACGTGTCACATTCTATCGGCGTCTCAATCATCCAAAGGTTCTTAACCCTCTTACACGTGGCACACATTCCATGTGTCCACATCATTTCGAGTGACTTCAGCAAGCCATGTGATCCAGATTTATGTAGGAACACAATGAAATACATAAATACACATAAACACAGAGATGTAGCGGAAATAAGACTTCATTTCATTAATAACAAATGACTAAAATATGCTTACAGACAGAATGGAAATAAACTA
>SNQJ01S0066604.1:60391-77658 GCA_010110895.2 Picea sitchensis
TGTTTCTCGAGGGCCTCCTCGAGCAACATTTTGATAAGATCTCCTTCTCCCTCATATTTCTTTTCTTCCCCCATGGGCGGTCGTTGGGGTTTGCGACACTGATCTTGCAAAGGTTCAACCAGATCGATCCCCAACTCCTTATACCCCGATCTCGTTGGGGACATGCAAAGAAGGATCGAGAATGAGCAGACCGCTCTGATACCACTGATCTAGATTTATGTAGGAACACAATGAAATACAAGAATACACATAAACGCATAGATGCAGTGGAAATAAGACTTCATTTCATTAATAACAAATGACTGAAATATGCTTACAGACAGAATGGAAATAAACTAGCTAGGGTGCTGGTGGCTTATCTCTGAGAAGAGATGTGGCTGCTACTCGCATCTGTGAGAAGATGATTACAATGAGGCTCTAGAGGCATTTTTACAATAGATGGGAATGCCAAAATCCATATACATCCAAAAACCTAACCCTAGGAGATGAAGCACCAAAAGTCATGTGGGCCCCGTTTAGGTAAGTTAGTACATCAACTTCCCGGGGTTGTAACTTTTGCATACGATCTCTGTTTTAGGCGTGTGATAGCTTGTTGTAAAGGTATCATCGAGGAGATTCATTTTGGGGGCTCAATCATGCCTTTGGATATCATTGAGAACCTCTATCTCAAAAAACATTCATTTAGGCCCTCAAAATGGCCCTGGAAGTTAAAACCTGCTAAAAATAGTAAATTGCCAAAATTGCCAGAAAACTATTTTGAGCTAGTCGAAAACGGTGGGTGGCCACCGATATCCACCTAGATCACCATGTCACTTCGGGGTTCCAGGACTTCAGAACTCCAGCTTTGGAAGATTTTAGACTTGCTAACTCCAATTATTCTAAACACCAAACTTTTGAACTTCCCTACCTTTCGGGTCTACATAGTACAGAAGTCACCAACTAAGGTGGTGGCACGTGGCATGTCTAGGAAGATCCACATCACCAATGGTGATGTCATCCTACCCTGCCACGTCTTCTCTTTTGCTTCGAGACTTCAGGCTTCAGACCATTGAACTACGAAGTTAAGATCTGCCATGAGATCTATGGTTCACAACCACTTGCACGTAGATCTGGCGGCTCTAATCCACTCTTCACCACATGTCTTACCTTCTGCTCTTGGATTTACCTAATGGTAAGGCTTCTCCCAATATCTATGATGTATATCTCCTCTGAGACTTTAGAGCTTCGGGATTCGGCCCTTCTCTTATATTTTCACCTAACTTCACCGAAGTCGCGAAGTCTGAAGGGCTTCCAGGTTAACCTTCCTACACTTTCTCCAGATCTGATGGTCATGAAGGATTCCCCTTTTTCTCGAACAGATCCTATGACCAACATTACTCTGTGGTCCAATACCATGTCTGTCGTGGTTTTATAATACCACTACACCTCTTGAGCTTCGTAACATGGCCAAGGTAACCTATTGGCACTCATAAATGTTCTGAGGTTCTAAATTGGTTCCACTCGACACAATTTCCATCGAAAAACTTGGTTCTAGTGACCACTTATTTGTCCCATCTAGGATCAGTGCTGGAACCTTTGCTATGATACCAATTTGTAACATCCCTGACCATCTACACCTCTGCTCGGAAATTCTACCCAAATACCTTGTCTTCTACAAACTAGCTATGATACCAATTTGTAACATACCCGACCATCTACACCTTTTCCAGGCAATGCTACCCAAATACCTTGTCTTCTACAAACTAGCTCTGATACCAATTTGTAACATCCCTGACCATATACACCTCTGTCGGGAAATGCTACAGAGAAACATACNATATATATATATATATATATATATATAGCATGCATTTCTAATGAATTCAAAACAAATAACACAGATTTACTGCTACCATACATAATCAAATGGGTAGTAATAATGTGTTCCATTGAATCTCAGACATGCATAACATACGAAAATGATATTTATCTTTTAACTGGAGAAAAAACCACTAACTGCATGCAAACCTTCCACCAACCTCCCAGCCTTATACCACACTACTCATCACTCTTAGCATTGGTTCACCCCCGAGTTGGGACTAAACTCCATCGGGAAATGGATTCCTAGGCTAGGCAAGGTCAGTAGGAAAGTCACACAGTTTAAGAGGAAGTATTCTCTCCCAGGAGCCACTTATGCCCACTGCTCACAGACTCTCATTCCCCACATGCCTATCCCACCCCAAGAGTATACACCTTCACTATCACACAATCCATCGACTGCTCCACCTCCCTTACCTTGGTCTTCAGCAATAGGCCTGACTGGAATTCTTAGAGCTCTGTAGCATCTACGAGACTCCCTCCAAGAGAACTCACTTCCTCACCACACTCTCTCACCTGGAGAGAGTTGCTCACAGGCCTGAAAACCTGCTTCTTCAATCCACAACAACCTCTCTCACCTGGAGAGAGAGTTTCTCACAGGCCTGACAACCTTCTTTCTCAACCACAACAACTGATTCGGGTAACGCAAGGGACGACTCTGTGATTTACAGAGGTAAAAAAATGGTCACAGGTTCAACAATGGCGGAATTGGATGGTTGTGTGCTTGATCAGTGCATGAGTGAACTCATGAGGAGATATGGGGGAAAACTAGTCTAGCATAGCGAAGATGATGAAAGCATGAGATCCAAAACTCTCTGCGTGAACCTTCTTTCCTGAGCGCGTGAGTGCATGAGTGTGTGGATGCATGCATGTGTGTGTCCCCCCCAACAAAAAGAATTCCCCCCTTAAGTCTTCATGTGCTTAATCTAACNCATGTGCCTTTCCATTTGGAAGTCATTTCCTCTTCCCAAAGGAACTTAGGATAAAAGCATATCCTTCTAATCAGCTTTTGGAATAATAAAAAAATATTATTCTCTTGGAGTTAAGCCTTTAGTCTTAGCCCCTCTTTCCAACCTTTGATCTCCCTCTCTCTTACCCAGCCTAGTGGATCTTAGTCCCCCAATATCCAATATCTTTTATCATGGTTGGTCTACACACAACGATGTTTTTATATTAATAATATGAATATTTACATGTACAAAATAGGCTCGTAGCCTTTAACACCTAGGCTCTCTGACCCACTAACACATAAGCCTACCAACTTATAATTTCTTGGCTCACCAGCGTACAAAACATGTTTACAATTCATAATACAATTGGGCATCGTCCTTGGTATATTACATAACACATATAAGGTAATAACCATAATTTCAAGTGGTTTTATTTTAATGTCTTAAGATCAATTATGAAAGCTTGATTTTCAACTTTTACATTATCTAAACAAAAAAAAGTTTTCTTTCTTATATAGATATTTTTGGATCCAGTTAACCCTGACATGCATGGAATTGGTAGTATTGGCGTTGCAGAAATGCCACAGTGTACTGGTGTAGGCACTCATATACCTTCCAGGACACGGTTATTCATATCTCCACCTTCCACACCATTAAATGGGATCCATGACACACACCCCCAGAAATCCACACAGGTAGGCTCTAGAGGTGGTGACAGAGATGAGGCTGATGATTTGGCCAACTATATGGTTGATTTTCCTAAATAAATACATGTATATGGCACAAGGACCCTTAAGGACACATTTATGGTCAACGAGGAAGGGATTATAGGCTAGCACAGGCTAGGCTAGGGAGGCTACTTGAAGTTGCAGTCATGAATTGTAAGTACTCAAATTTCTTATTTGTATCACCTTCAAACTTTTAAGTAATATCAGACAATAACATTAAAAATACATACTCTTATGAAATGCAGGGTGATGAATCTGTGTTTTTCCTATTTTTTTGATGCCCAAAATCTCTTTTGCATATGGAAGTTATATGCTCTATGCTTTTATCTAGTTCTTTTCGAATGTATTATCAGGTTTTGTGCATCAATTTTCCATGGAAAACATGAGGTATGTGTAATCCTTGTTTTTCTATGATTTTATGTTAGTTTATCTTCAATTGAGTGATTACGATTTATTAATATTTCTTGGTTTCTTGTAACAGGCCAAAAACATGATCCGACCCTAAATCCGACCCTCAATTTGGCCCTCCATCCGACCCTTTTCTAGGAAGGGAACTTCAAGCTCAATTTGTGAGAGGATGAAGTTGAATCAGAAAAATATGGCACATGGGTTTTGTGTCTAATATTCCCAATTAGGTTCCATAAGGTTTGTTTCCTAAAATTGTGGACGGATTGAGAGCAGTTTGTGATCCTCGATCTGGCCCTCAATCTAGTCCTCCATCTGATCCTCAATTCGGTACTCAGAGCACAGTGTATTTGGTGGTTGGCATATTGGTGGGCTTCTCTATGTGAATCGAAGACATGGGTTTTTTTTCCTTCTCACGCCTTCTAGCTATGGAACCCATCGCATTCATATTTGAGCAGCTGCATTGGCTTCTATTTGGAGCACACGAAGTTGTTGGAGGAGATGTGTTTTGTTACTAAACTTAATGATTTTTTTTTTTTTAGGGAGCGTTGAACCTTTCAGTGGTCAACCTCTTAAGATATGTATAACTCTATATATGCTTGTTGGTCTATGCCACCAGAGACATGATTTTATACATACAAACATTATCTTGGATTTTCTCTCTAAAAACTTTGTTTTGATTATTAATACTAATGCTATGTTGAGTTTGTGACTTCGTTTTATACTCGATTAGTGCCACGAATTTTGGGGGGGGCGCCATTAGTCTGGGTATCTTTTTCATATTGTTGTATATTTTCATTTTTGCATTTTACTGTCATTACTTGCTAATTTTGGGTTGGTTGTTAAAATTGTTTTAGTGTGTATATATTTTCTGTATAACTTGCAGATCACTCCTTGAAATCATATGTGTGTTACAAAATACTTATAGTTGTCTATATTTACTTGTCAATACTCTTACACCTAACATCTTGTTATGCAGGTTATAATTTATTAATGGATATATGTTCATAGCCATATAACTGTGCAAATTGTACACAGGCTTTTTTTCTTTGTTTCATAAATAATAAATCATTTGTAGATTGGTTATTTAGGCAATGCCTATAACAACTACATTAAGTTGCGAATTTCACTTATTTCCTGCAGATTTGCATAAATTCCTCACTTTACTTCCAACATCAGAGTGATAGGATAATAGTTGTTTTTTAATCTCTTTTGTACAATGATTATATACTTTGTTAATTAGAAGATCATGATGTTGTTCATTTTTAATTTGAATTTTATCATGATGTTGTTCATTTTTAGCCAGTGAGATCAGTGTAAAGATAGGGTTCATTCCTCGTAGGATAAATATAATTGTGAGTCTTTGAATAAGTATTTTATGAATAGATTGTTTGGAATAAGTATGATAAAGAATTTCTTTTAAGATATAGTTTTCTTTGATAAGTTCATTGTCCACAATCAGAGATTGTTTTTAAACAAACACAACTTGTTCTTATTCAAGATTTGATTACTTAAAATAATGAGATCACCTTTCATAGTTGTAGATTAATCTATAAATTTAAAGTAAATCTCTTCATTATTTGAGTTTATTGGCATTGGATTAGATTAGGCTGGACTAGACTAGATTAGAGCTCTAGACCTGCACATACAGTGTTGACACTTCGAAGGCTACAAGCTCCGAGTTGACAATTTAATGTCGAAATAGATAGCATATATTTCACTCGACATTTTTGGTGCCATTGTCGGGGAGTTTATAAAGGGAATAGAGCTTAGGTAGGTAGGTTGTCTTTAATTACACAACTTTAAGATGAGAGGTAAGAACCTGTGCATCCATTTTAATGGGTCTCTCCAAAGCCTTGTTGTTTCCTTTCCGCAAGAGTGTTTACTTTTTCTGCAAGTTTGCTTACTTTTCTTAGTTTGTTTACTTTTCTCAGTTTGTTTACTTTCCTTAAATTTACTTTCCCGCAAGTGTGCTTTGTTTCCTGCAATTGTGTTTTCTTTTTGAAGACCTAACTCTAGTGAAAAGATAACTTGGTGACAGCGAGGTCTAAAGTACCATGAGGGGTTCACGTTTTCTTTAATTAATATGCTTTAAGTTTTGCAATTCATTTCATTTCATTTTTGTTTAAATAGCGTTGAATTTCATTTATTATTTCATTGGGTGTTGTAAGAACCCATGACACTAATCCATGTGTTAGGCAAGACCCATCAACCAGCAGAATGGATTCAAAGGTGACCATTAGTTTGGGGGAACTCTCTCAAATCCTAGCAGCAGTTGGGGTTTCTTATTTTCAGGAAGAACACATCTTGACAATAGTCATAAACTTATCTACCTCTTCATAAATGATAAAAGAACCAAATTACCATAAGCTACAAAATGATTTCCCTTTCCAAAATGAGAAGGAAGATGAAAAATTATGGACTACATCTGGTGGAGACCGATCACTAATACTTGAGATTGATGAGTTCTCAACATCCATCTCAACAGATCCCTTATGTACTTTAGAAATCAGTCAACCGGAAGAAGAGGATATGCATGGCATGATGAAGGAGAGCATAGAAATTATTGTTGATGAACATCAAGATTACATTGAAATTTGGTTTCAAAAGGTCATCAATCCACAATACAATTCTTATCTTTTTCAACACCTTCTGATGTTGAAACAAGTAGGTTGGTTGGTTTTTCATATCCAAGTAATCATTGTGGTAAAATTTTCATATGTGGATATGGGTACATTTCTTATCTTGCTTTGCACATGGTTACATTGGAAAAGTTCTTACACTTGAATACATATTTTCCTTTCTTTTTAGGTAGAGTAGGATAATAAATAAAAGTTGTGTGTTGGTAGTTTAGCTTAAAGTCCAATGCAGCCTCATTTTACATTTTGTTTTTAATAAAATAACTATGAGATACATGTGCTTGTGACTTGATCTCATTGATCTCATCAAACCTACAGGCTACTAGTACAATCCATCCAAGATCTCTGAGTAGGTGAGTAGAGTATCTTTATAAAAGAGTAGAAATAAGTTATAACTAGTGGTTAACCATGGAAACATCAATATAACTTCAAATGGAAGAAAGTGAGTAGGGACTATAGATACCTTTCTATTATTTTCCAATGGTACCATCCACCACACATTAAAATTTATTGATTGTGTCATATCTTCAGATTGGCTATGCCCACTTAAGTATCCCTTACATCAGGAAAATCTATAAAGAATGTAAAAATGAGAATCATCCTCCAACTTAAATACCATCCCAGTCCATAAAACTGTTTCCAAAGTTGCCTCCCCATCTCCTTGAAAAAAGCAACATTCATATACAAATCTTAAAGATGGTGGTAAGGACCAATCTCTTCTGTAAAAAGGGTGTAAGAGGCTAACCCATCGGGATACTAAACATGTATGATGGTAGCAGGTACCAGCCTATGGTATGACTAGGTAAATCCATCAGAGTACTGAACATGCTTGTTGGTAGCAGGGAATTCTATCTAGAGAGGGTGATGATTTGACAAACAATAGATAAAGATCAATTTCTGATCTTAAAACTTGTCCTAATGTATGACACTACTTGTAGGAAGTAATAAAAATAAGTATGTATACTTAAGTGAAGGTAAATGAACTTCATTAATCTGCCATTGGAAACTAACTTAAAGGTAATCTTAAGACTCTCTTTACTAAATCTTATTAACTATATGTAGGATGTTTCATCCAACGGGTGGGGCCATGTTATTAACCGTCTTGTCAGGCTAATGTGTGAAATTTATCTATACACTTGGAAACTATAAATTTTAGGCTATTGGAAGGATTGACTGGTTTCCTATATCTTTGATTGTGAAGTGTAAAAATACTTAGGAGTGTGGGAGGGGTTTCATGAGATAAAAAAATGATAAACATTGCCCATATGTATTACAAGCCCATGAGAAGAGGAAGTAAGATCTCTGTCAAATTCTGTCATATTGTCTTTTTATAATATCTCAGGCTATTATATCAATAGTCATTTGTATTGGCATGATAAGCTTTATACTGCTGACATAATTTTATGTGTGTATAATTAATAAGCCTATTGTGCATTTTTTATCTATGTTTATATATAATGCAAGGGAAGATTGCTTACACTCAAATGATCCCTGTAACCATTACAGATCGATAACAAAGAAAACTAAAAATGGATGTTACAATCCTATCCATGCTCCTATTCACCATGCTTCCCAGAAAGCTTCCAATCTGAGTGATATGGAAAATGTCTTCTTATTATTGGATAGTTTTTCACCTATACAGGAGGACCGGATGTAGTACCATATGGAGGACCGGGTGGAGTGTTGGATAAGGTATTGTATAAACACTGCAACTGCAAATGTGATTTTCATTCTTTCATTCAGGTATGATCAATGGGTTTTGATTATATTCATTGAAGTGATGAATTAATATTAATAAAGGTGGTCTATCTATCTTTTACACATGTTAAAAGGGAGAATTTAATTTATGATTTCATTTTATGATCATAATGTCCAAGTCTCTGACTTGGAAATTGATCAAATCTTTTATGTGATTTGATTTAACCTCCAACTACCACAGATCCTATCTAGTTGTCCTTTGACCATGAAATCCCTCACAAAAAACTTATAGAATATTTTGCAAAAGAATTTGAGCCTGCCAAAGAAATAAAGTCCGAGCCTGTCACACCTAGTCTTCCTCAAAAGGCCACCATTACACCCTCTCCTCGGATTCCTACACCTTCTACAAAATGTGACATGCCTTCTACATATAATAAGAAGCCTAAGCCTTCCTCTCTTGAACAATCTGATCAATTCCCAATTGATGATCAATTGCAAAAAGAGAATGCTCAGTTGATCCAACATCTCATAGAACGTGAAATTATGGATCATCATTTTCACAATGACAATGTTGTCCTTCAATAAAAGGTAAATTATCCAGGACGTGAGGGAGAGGCCTCTACATCTAATCTACCCACTCCTTCACAAGTATCGCTATGTATGGCTACCCATTTTTGTTGCAGAGGGACCTGCAAACTCTTAGGCATGGGGTAAATGATGACTCTGTGTTTTGCCTATTTTTTCGATGCTCAAAATCTCTTTTGCATATGGAAGTTATATGCTCTATGCTTTTATTTAGTTCTTTTCGAAGGTATTATCAGGTTTTGTGCATCAATTTTCTATGGAAAACAAGAGGTATGTGTAATACTTGTTTTGTGATGATTTTATGTTAGTTTATATTCAATTTAGTGATTACGATTTATTAATATTTCTCATTTGATTGCAACAGGACAAAAACGTGATCTGGCCCTTAATCTGTCCCTCCATCTGGCCCTTTTCCAGGCAGGGAACTTTGATATAAATTTGTGGGAGGATGAATTTGAATCAGAAAAACACAATACATGGGTTTTGTGCCTAATATCCCTAGTTAGGTCCCATGTGGGTCATTTCCTAAAATTGTGGATGGATTGAGAGACATTCGTGGTATTAGATCCTGCCCTCAGTCCATTCCTCCATCCAGTCCTCCATCTGATCCTCCATATGGGTGAATCGAAGACATGGGTTTTGTGCCCACTCACACTGCTAGTAGGAAAATCCCCTCTATGACTACACCAAGTTTGAAAATGTAGGTAGATCAATTAACTATCTAAATGTCAACTACTTCTATAAACTACCCCAAACCTACCAAAACTAATACAAGAAAATAAAAGATGAGGTATATCATGTAACTATACCTCTACTCCATGTCTGCTGATGATCCCCTCGTGCTTGAAAGTTTCGCTGACTGCACGCCTCTTCCCAAGGATGACCTGCATCCAAATATTGACAAATAGAAAACTAAAATCATGCTATTCCAGATACAAGTTAGGTTTAGATGTTAGAATGTCAAAACATAAATCAATAAAAGCATTCAGTACACCATGATCTGGGACAAGAAAAGTAATTCTTTTAGTAATAGCTCAATGATTATACCTTTACAATCAAATTTGTCTACCATTCCATGAACCTGGTTCGAGATCCTCTTCACCAAGATCCAAGTGCACCTTTGTATGGCTTCTCCTCTCAACCTTTTGACCTCTTCTTGGGAAGTGAATTGGTTTAAATGGGGTAGAAGGGGCTAATGATGGAATGCTGAGGAAATTCTCACAAAAGGGCTACAATATCTAGGGCAAGGAGGGGAAGTGAAATCGGGCAAAGTTTCACTGTTCTTATTCTTAGATGTGAAATGAGACCCCAACACCTCCTTTTATATGACAAAAGGATGGTTATTCGGTTGGGTGACGGGCTATAGCACGTGGCTTAGTTGGGAAACTATCCAATAGCCTGTAATCTCAACGAATTCCTTGCAACCTTTATTTTTTGCAACTTTTGCAAGTATACGTGGGTTGTAATGGTGTAGCATTCATATGTATGAAATTTGTAGTGGTGTAGCAAGTGTATGTATGTGGGCAGAATTGGTGAAGGGAGCATACATCTTCAAGAAAATGGTTTTTAAGAAGAGAAACTTAACAATGCTTTGAAAAAAAATGCAAGTAAGAGGGCCAAAGGACATGTAAGAAAGTGTAGAGAAATTTAGGGTTATAACATATGCCCCCTAATGTGTGAGGTCAAAAGAGAATCTGATGGCTGAAATACATTACAAAATCTTCACCAATGTATGAAAATGAGTGAGCCCAGGACCAAAGTTCGGGAGGTGTCATCTGCAAAATAACAACTATATCTATAAGGCGGGCATACCCATGCTTAGAATGAAATAAATCATGGTTTCCAATCAAATACACTTCAGATCCATGTCATATGACTATATAAAGTGTAGCCATGAGCAATACACAATGGATCTACATCTCAAAATCAAAGATATACAAGTATAGTATCCATATTCAAGAAGCCAATAACGCCCAATGGTTGGAAATGAGTTATTCATAACTCAAGAAACAACTTCAAGATATTCAAAACTTGGGTAGGAGTACAATGTGAGTGTATGAATTCACTACCCATAGGTCTTTGATGACTCGTTGGGAAAAGACAAGAGGATCTCGATGATCAGGTAGAGAACTTCATTGATTTTGAATCAGGACTTGATTGGACTTTTGGGATGGCCAAGTCATGAGGTCAAGATAAAAACTATAGAAAGGATGAATCAGGTTGGGTGAAACTTCCCTTGGACAAAATCACGAAAGATGATCAGACTTAGGCAACATGACATTGACATAAGTTCACGATGCAGGAGGCAATGCAAACCCTCCATTTGTTTGGAAGAGTAACCAAACGGAGGAGGACACAACTCTATGTAGCGAGAACAACTTCCTAAGGTCATATTAGATCCCAATACTTGACAAACAAACAAAAGCATGTGCTTTGTCCAAGGGTGACTCATTGTGCTGCCAAAAAAGAATATATATTTCTTATCCCCTCTTTTTTGTTTTTTTTTAATTTTTTGTCTTTTTCAATTTTTTAAAGAGATTGAAAAAGAATAAAAGAATGCTACGTTACAAAGGAGGAATGAGTGTGACAAGAAATCATACTAGTTGTAGGCGCAAGGAACACACAAATGCTCAGAGAAAGGAGACATGTGTAGGAAAAGGACACTCGGGTAAAATTTCTCCATGGGTCAATGTGTCAGGTCGCAGAGGCAAAGTGCTACAAGGCTTGTGTATAAGGCATGCTTCAAAGGTTCAATTGAGAGAAACATGGAGTCAGAATTAGGCCAAATACAAAAATATGAAAATGTGGTTAGCAAGACATAATGAAACACCCTTCAATGTAATTTTAACGAGCCGAGAGAAGGTAAACTTGATACTTTTTCCATGTTTAGAGAGTCTGAAAAAGCATAAAATAAGACTCCAAGGAGTACATTTTTCGGAGATAGTCTAGTCGGTTCGAAAAAGGGGTAAACTAGCACCAAAAAGACATCTATTCAAAACCATTTTAATGAGTGTGACAAAGACAAGATCGCTCGACAATCTTTTCAATTTTAAGGAGTCTAAAAAGAGCTTAACTATGGACTCACGACCTTTTCTGATTTTAGTCCCCTTAGCTCAAAAAACTATAAAAGTTACTAAGGAGAACTCTCCTAGCGAGATGAATCTCTTGAGGCATACCTTTTTATTCTATAATATACAGGCTTGAAAAAAGGGGTAAACTCATGCCAGTAGATGTTCTTCTAGACCAATTTAATGAGTGTGAAGGAACAAGGTCACTTAAACGATCTTTTCAATTTTAGGGAGTTTGAAAAGAGCTTAACTATGGACTCCATGGGGGTTCCTTTTTCTTAAGTAATCTCCAAGGCACAAAAAAGGTGATAAACCAAAACCAAGAAGAATGTTCCTTTTTCATAAATTTAGTCCCTCAGGCCCAAAAAAGGTTAAAACTTATACCTAAGAATACTCTTCTAGCAAACCAAGGTTCCTAGAGTATACCATTATTCGTACAATTGACCATCCAGACTGAAAAATGGGTAAACTACCATCGTACAAACGTGCCTTCAGATTTGAGTTTAACGAGCGTGAAGGGAAACAAGATCGCTTGGCAATTTTTTAATTTTTAGAGAGTCTGAAAAGGGCTTAAAGAAGACTCCAAAGGTTACTTTTCTTAGTTAATCGAGACAAGATCGAAAAGCCTAAATGTAGTCTCATCAGATGTTGCTTTTAGATTTCAAAGAGAGCTTGAAAGACAACAAAGCATGCTCATTTTGGGAGTCTCGAGGGTGAGGCCAAAAGTGATGGTGCATCAGATGAATGAGGCTCAATCTCGTAATCATGACAGGACTACCAAGGAGTCTCAAGCCTAAAATCATTATAGACAGCATGGACGCCAAAATGAAACAAGGATCTATCTAGGACATCCATATAAAGGTAGGATCTACCACCTAATCATGACACTTCTAAATCAGAAATGAAGGTTTTGTGTCTCACTTCGGTGGGATCGATCCTATGGCAAAGAGGAAAAGACAATGAGATGCAGAAAGTGGAGGTGAAATCCTAACTTATATGCAAAAAGTTGGAAAAAATGACTTTTACCAAAAGATTTCTTAAAGTGACCCATCTCCCCAAAAATTACCAAACCAAAATTCAAAGTGTATCATAACATCCAATAAGAAACTCAGAAACGGAATTAAATGATTTTTGAGTCAGAAAAAACAACAAAGGGGGTCAAAAAGTGGCAAAAAGGGCCAAAAAAGTCTATAAATAGAAGCTAACAACTCATTTTCACCATTGCAATTTGAAAATTAACCAAAAGGTAAAAAATACCCCTTTTCTAGAGAAGTTGATTCCGAGAGCTTCAGTGGATGAAATGAACTTCCGCTCCGACCAAGTAAGTACAAATGTATCCCTCATACATTTCAATTCCTTCTTTATGCATTTTTTTTTTTTTGAGGGAGTGCACTCTCCTAAAAAGGAGCAGCCCTATGTGTACGCGGGCTGTCCAAGGACAGCCTATGTATGTACTCAGGTAGAAAATGTTATTCCCACATACATATGTGACTGTGACCAAAACAACCTATGTACACCCTCAAAAGCATGGAAAAATTAAGAATGCAAGAGATAACTCCATTTTTATTTTCCATGGAATGGGATGTATGTCCATTAGAGGAAGAGGGAACATGAGGACATTGATATACTGGTCAATGAGGACCCTGCTGCCATTGCCACATTGAAACAATGTGGGTTGTGGAAGTTTTTCTGATGTCCATTTATGAGGGCATAACCCAGGTTGTTGAATACCCTGGTGGACTATTGGCATCCAAATGCAGAGGCATTCATGATAGAGACACAGTCGTTGAATCCAACGACTGAGAATATTTACTTCTTGAATGGCCTCTCGAGGAGAGGGGAACCAGTAAATCTACGAATATTTCCCCTAGGCCTTTCAACATCGAGGACTACATCAGGATTTATTGTGAGGCGAGCACTAAGAAGGTAGGTTCTCAAGTTCCCATTCATAAGATCACCAGCTTGTCATTGAGGGTGATCCTATTACTTATTGGGAAGATTACTGGATCTGAGGCCCTTCACCAGGCTTCCTGGGCACACATGCATTATGAAATTTAGTGCCAAGAGGCACATATATATGACTAGAGTATGATTGTGCTCACATGCATGAAGAGGCAGTTGATAGAGTGTCGTGAGCATAGCAACAATAACTTTGGGTTTGGCACCATCCTTTGCTTATTCTTCCTCGAGAGAGTGCCCAGTTTGATTCCCAGAGAGTATGTATATGGGAAGCATTGTTGTCATGACAGGGGGGAGGGAGGACCATAGAGTCCTTTGACAACAAATTCTTTGACTAGTGGGCACGACAAATTCCAATGATAGAGGACTACCCCTATGTTGGAATCAACTTTTCCAGAGATCCAGACATGCCCGTGCCTCCCGAGAGGAGCGAGGGGAGCTAGATAACATGTTTTTATAGTTATTTAATTTTTAATTGTTTATATATATATATCATTTTTATATGCATCATAGTACTGAATTCTATGTATCTGTTATGTACAGATGTGGGACCAGTGTACCCAATAGACTTCAAGAGGACTCGACGATGTCCTTGACCAGAGGTGGGACCAGCAACAGTCGATGGACCAGTAGCCACAGGGGGACCTCTAGCTGGAGAGGTTGGGAGAGATTTGAGGTGGGTGGAGCACAACCTCACCGCGCTCACTCATACAGTTCCTATGGATGAGATCGAGGATCTCCCACCTTCCATGTAGCCTCATGTAGTGGGGGTGCCATGGACTTGGGTCCAACTTTTCCATCATTTAGCCAATGTCGTCGTTCACTACGGCAAAGCCAATAGGCCCCAAGCTTAGCTAGGATGGACTATTATGTGCCCAGAGCACCTTTGTATACTGTTTTAGGGCATAAGCCCCGTGATGTATACCGAACCTTATTTTTTGAGGCGTTCATGCCCAACCATGTACTCCTAACATTTTGACATATATATATATATATATTTACATCTTTATTCATCTTATGGATCACAGTTTATACAAATGTATGTACATGTGTATGTGTGTGCTTCTTTTTATGTGTGCGCAACATGCCAATATAATACTTGATTAGCTAGAGTATCTATCATTTGATTTAATCTCCTAGGAACATGGATATATGTAATGTAATCAAAGTAACGTTATAAGAGATGTACACTAAGGAAACATCAGTGTAAAGTATGATCATATACACAGAAAACTCCATTTAACTGGGACACAACTGGTTGAGCATCTAAGTATACCCAAAGGTGAGAAATGTCATGTGAAAAAGAATCACGAAGAATCTCTATCACTGTGTTGTACTCGGAAACATTGTTTGTGGCATCACCTAAATAGATACCTCTAGAAGATATCAACTGGCCTTCAAGTGTGAAAATCACCCAAGCTGTAGAAGTAAGCCTCTGAGTGTGTCAGCTAGCATCGTCTATGAACCCAAAGAACACCTCTGATTCACTTGACATCTTCCACAGTGAAAAATATGACATAAATAATGACACGTCCATAAAAAATAAAAAGACAAAAAATTGTATAAGAACTATACATATGTACAAGTCACCCAGGAGACCAACCTAAGAGTAATACTTCTTGAGGTAGAGCCCATTTCTAGGCTCCACCAATGAATTTCCCTCAAAGTCAACCATGTGATAAGCGCCCTTCTTTAAGACCTATTTCATGATGAAAGGTCTGAACCACATGGGTTTGAACTTGCCATCCCCCAGGGGATCCTTGTCTTGATCATAGACTAGGACAATATCTCCTTTGAAGAAAATCCAAGGACAAACGGACCGATAATATTGACACTTAACTCGTTGTTTATGATCCTCATTTGTTGAGGTTGCATCACGGCATTTCTCATTGAGTTTCTCAAGATATAATAAGTGTTCCTCAAGTAGTGAAGTGTCTAGCAGTAACTCCACTGCCAACTTTAAAGACGAGATCTAGCACTCAATAGGAAAGACTTCTTCCAGCCCGTATATGAGTTGAAAAGGTGAGAAACCAGTGGTAGTGTTTATAGACATTCGGTAGGCCCATAATTCCAAGTACAACATCAAATGTCAATTTGACTTGGCAGAATTGATCATCCGCTAAATAATAGTCTTGAGAGACTTATTCACAACATCAGCTTGACCATTCTCTTGTGGGTAGTAGGGTGATGAATGTTCTTTCCTCAACCCAAGATTTGATGTTAACTTGGTCATCATTTTGTTTTGGAAGTGACTTCCATTGTTAGTGACAATCTCCTTTGGGATGCCGAACCTGGCTACTATCTAGTTAAAAATGAAAAAATTCGTTGTTTCTCCATCATTTTTAAATGTTGGCATAGCCTCGACCCGCTTTGTGAAGTATCCTATTGCTATGATGATGTAACTATGCCCCCTAGCTGAAGTCGGGTGACATGTAGTAAAATCAATCCCCCGCTTAGTGAAGGGACCAACAAAGATGAAGGGAAACATGGGAGAAGGATGTGCCCACATCTTCTGAGAGAAGATCTGACATGGGTGGCACTTCTTGACCGACTCAACGCAATCTTTGATTAACGTAGGCCAAAAGTAACTGGCACATAGAATATTTTGGGTTGTTTCCAACCCAGAAAAATGAGGACCACATGCTCCAATGTGGCAGTCATTAAGAATGAGCTATGCTTCTTCATGTATAAGGAACCGATGAAGAATGAAATCTACGCCTCGACGATAAAAAGTTTCATTGAGTATGAGATAATTTCGTGTCTGATGGTGAATTCATAGACGTTCGTCACGAGAAGAAGAAGAAGGGAACTTCAAAGTCTGGATATAGACTAGTATATCTCCATACCAAGGGTCCAAAGATGTGATTAGAAAAATATCTCCTTTGATAGGCAATTCTTTGGGCGTAACATCACTTGATCCGACCGAAAGTTCTGAAATAAGTTCCGTAAAGACCAACTACTTTTTGGATTTCGTGAAAACAAAATCCAAGTCAAATTCCTGGAGGATTACAGTCCTGTTAGAAAAATAGGACCGGGGAGCAATAAAATAAAATAAATGCAGAAACAAAACAAAGAAGACACACAATATAAGAGAGACACAGATTTGCGTGGTTCACCCAGTGTGGGCTATGTACACCAGAGAAATTGCCAGGTCCTTCCTTTATTTTTATCTAGCAAATGAAGGGATACAACCTATAGCAAAACCCACTGTAACTTCCTCTTCTTTCTCTCATAGTCTCCTCTCTCATAATACAATATTCACCACCAACCATAGCCGTGATACATTTCCCTCATAAAAGAGGGTTTCCTTCTAGGGAAAAAAACCCTAACATAATCTCTACCGTTAGATCTGCAACCTTATAATGAATGGTCCATATT
>SNQJ01S0066604.1:77668-98461 GCA_010110895.2 Picea sitchensis
TGGACCATTTTCTCAATTTCATTTTTTTGTGAAAAGGGGTGGTGATACGGACGGATATTGGGAGGAAGGCTTCCGGGTACAAGGGGAATGGAATGATCATGAACACCGCGGGAAGGAGGGAGTCCTTGGGGAGTGGAAAATACTATTTGATGTTTAGAAAGGAGGGCTTGGAGGTCTTGCAACACCATGGGTGTCTATGTTGCTTGTATGGCATGGAGTTGGGCAATGACACCTGAATGACCTTTTTTGAGCATCTTTTCCATGTGATGGGAACTAATGACCTCAGGTGAACTAGTAGTGATGCCTTGGAATTTATATTGGTGGCATTCCTGGTCAAATTGCATGGTTAATTCCTTAAAATTCATGAGAACGAGACCCAAAGTCCTTAGCTAGTCTACACCCAACATAATGTCACAACCACCCATGTCGATAGCAAACATATGGGATTTGAGGTGGTAGTCACCGATTTGGAGACAAACATTTTCACAACGCCCACCACATTTCATGGAACCACCATTGGCAATCATGATTTGGAAATTGTTGACGGCATGGATGTAGCAATGAGTTTCTTGGGCAATGCGACGATGAATAAAATTATGGGTGCTTCCACTATCAACCAGAATGATGACCTTCTGATGCTTGATGTAACTGATTAACTTGAGGGTTTTGGGGGTGGAGAAGCTAGTGAGATCATTGAGGGAAATGATCGGTTCCACTTTGGGAGGGTCTGAGGGTGGGGTTATGTTAGTGATTTCAGGTGACTCAAGCACAAAGGGAGTTTCAACATCCTCTTCCGAAATATCCTCAGAGATGGCCATAAAAATATTTTGTTCCTTACACTTGTGGCCTAGGAAATATTTGTCATCATAATTATAACAAAGGCCTTTGAGTTTGCGTTCAACCATTTCATCCCTAGTCAATTTTTGGATCTTTAATGGGATGGAGGGAGTAGTGGGATTTACGGGTTTAGGGAGAGGGATAAAGGAGGGATTATAGTTTTGAGAGGATACAACTTGTTGTGCTTCTTTAGATTTTTTAGTAGCCTCCACCCAACTCAAAGGTTGAGCCATGAGGACATGGGCTCGAATATCATCCTTGAGGCCACTGATAAAACACTCTCGAAAGAAAGAATCAATCATGCCCTCTGTTCAAAAATCCAAGCGCTCAAAGGCAGTTATGAAGTCTTCTATTGTTTCTGATTGTTTCAACTTTGTCAAACGGACCAAATGGTTGGTGTCAGTGTCAAAGTGTTCATAAATCTCAGTCACAAATTGGGTCCAAGAAATATACCCTTGACAGGACGTTTTTCTCCATTGCCACCATTGCCAACATTCTTGATCTAGATGGAGAACAATATACCAGAGTTTGGCCAAGTCATCTGTAATGTCGTATAAAGAGAAATAATGTTCCATTTGGGTGACCCAACCAGTGGGTTCCAAGCCATCAAATTTATTCACATCCACCCATGGAAAGCGTAGGTCATGTTGAAAGTGATGGGGCTGAAAGGTATGGGAATGGGAGGAATGTTCACCTTCAGTATTTGGAGGTGCATTAGAGAAAGGGTCATCTGTAGGGATCTTCAGTTTGGTACAGAGTGATGCAAAGATAGATTCAAGCTGGGTGGTCAGTTCTTGTTTGACTTCCTCCATTGAGGACTGCATGGATGTATTTATGGTTGCATTGATGGATGTATCGATGGAGGAAATAGTAGCACTAAGTTTTTTCACTTCTTTTTGGGTCTCGAGGAAACCAGATTGCAAGGTGTTGAAGTAAGCTTCCAGGTCTTCGCTATGGGTATGGGCCATGAGGATGGGTGAACTGAAAAGGGGCGGGCGGAGTCAAAATTTTTGCTAAAAAATGATATGGATGAATGTGATAAGGGTGAGAAGATGAATCCAATGGAATAGATCTCAAATAATGGTGAGTTAATTTCCAGACTTACAAGGGTGGCCAACAGGGGTTACAAGGGTGGCCCACAGATGTGTGCTTAAGAACCACTTGTATTTCCTGTGTGTATGAATCCCTCAACCGTGGGTTTATGCGTGTAATTATAGATCTTTGTGGCTTAAAGACATCAGAATACATCTCTACCCTGAAAAAAAATTCCCACAATTTTTGCCAAGGAAAGTGCTCTGATACCAATTGTAATATGCTAGATATAAAAAGTATGCATAACAGAAATAAAATGCTAGAAATGGAAAAATAACAGTAATATGACCATAATCTCCACAATAACACATAAATGATATAAGAACAACAACAGAAATAACACTTTGATTCAGAAAGCAATGTTCACAGGCCTCTTCAAGGGGGCAACCTCCAGTTGAGCAATGCTCTGTTACAATAATATCCAAGCTAGGTTTTTCATACCCTTGACCCTTATTTATACTAAATATGTCTATCAAGAGAAGCATCCCGAGGAAGATCCTTCTATAAGAGGAAGCTTCTATTAGCTCTTCTTACATCTGCCTTATTCTATTTTATTGGAAGGCCTTATTAATATTGACCTTTATTACATCCGAATATATTTCTCTACTTATGTGCGAGTTAGGACCCTAACATGGGAGGCCAACATAGATCATGAAAAATTGGGTCATTGAGCAACCTTGAAAAGTATGGCAGATGTAGCATTTCCAGAAACGTAGTTTGGGTTGGGTACTATGTATAGGAAAAAGAGGTCCTGGAGTTTGACTGGCACCGGGTTGCCAGGAAAAGTTGGATTGCTGGCCAGGGTTCTGGTAGAGACCGTGGCCTTGACCAGCATATGGAAACTTTGTTTGCTGGGATATAATTGACTAATTCTTGTAATTGTACATTGTGGGTTGGGCAGGGATTTCTCCCTGTGTTGTGTTCTAAGGATTTTGGAAGGGAATGACGCTAGCCAATCCGATAGGCATAGGTGTTGAGCCCTACCCGGGGTTCCATTCACCATGGAAGGGGTTGGACCCAACTGGTATCCCTTCTGATGGAACTGATCCTTGCTAAGGATTCCAAAGTCCTTGTAATGAGAAAACTCTTGTACTTTCCCCCTATGTAGGAATAATACCCTACACATGATTCTGTTTCCCAAAATAGAAGTTTCCCCGAGCTGAGACGGCAGCTGAAGAAAGAGAAATATTACCAAATGTGTCGAACAAAGAGAACGACATGGATCCCACCAGCGTAGTATAATACGAAGGTCCAAAACTACCTAATCCAAACAAGTTGTAGTTATTATTCAGCCCGATGGGTTGCTGGAAAGCGCCACTGAGTGAGGGGGACGAAGGAGGTATATGACCCCCACCGTAAGGGATAGCAGTGAAGGGGACTGAAGTGCCTCGGTAGACCCTTACATAGGAGAGTTTGATCTCCCTTCCCCTAGACCCATGGTCTATAGGGTGGAGTAGGTAAGGACTGATTTGGAATAAAAGTCAGGCATCCCATATGAAAATGAAGGGCCCATCGCACTCTGCGTAAATGGAGTAGTGGTTGCCTCTGATGATGGAATTGGACCACTGCTCAAGGTAGAGGGATTTGAGACCACTGTGGTCCATTCTGGATAAGGTGTGTTAGGAGGAAACATACCCCCTATGGTAGTATCTGAAACGAGAGTATGAGGATTCCTGGATGAAGTAACAACATTTGCTTCCATGGATGCTTGTAAGACTATTTGACACTCGTAAGGTGTCACCTTCAGAGGGATAACTTGTACTAATATTGGCGGTGACAAGTCAGTGATCAGAGGTTTGGTTGGCTTGAGAGATTTCTCTACAAGGTCAGAAATAGTAGGTTCCTCTGGAGTCAAATAATCTCCTCTTGGAGCAGGTTCAGGCACAGTTTCCTATGTCCCAGTCACTTCGAATGACCCTTGTTGGTCAAGTCTTCACTATAACAGTGGTGGTGATGGATCTAATGCAACCAGTGACAAGACCTAAAGCCTTCACAATCGACGGATCTCTTGATCTTCCACTTTGTGAAAATATCAAACGAAACAGTAAGGACTTAACTAGCATTTAAAACCAAACACACACTAGAAAAATTCCTATAAGATCAATCAAGAAAACCACTATATAGTAGGAAGAACAATTACGCCATCCAACACTAGAGAAACTTACCGGTGCAAATGCAACTTGAACATGGAAGCACCCTCCGGGTATACTCTGCATAGTGTGACCCGATGTCTGCCCTAGGCACCATGGTATACCCCCGCAGTCACCCATGTAAGTCCCTAGAAAATGGGCAACTAAGTTTCCATCTTGCAAATAGTCACCAGGAGGGTATAATCGACAGTCAGGTGGATCACAATGAGAAGGATAACAATTATGAAACCTATCAAGGGTATCGAAAGTAAGTGGTTTGGAAGACACTAAAGGATCGCGAATGGATTTGAGTTCCACGAAGCTCCATAGGAAAATGCAGGCGATAGTATTCCTAAGAAAGATCCTCAATATGCATTCCCCACTACGTTTAGTCCAGCTTTGAAGGGGTTATCTCCACTGCCTTTCCTCACGCAACCTTGTTTTTAGCCCCTGTGTTAGAGGAAGGTCCTAGATAACTTTTACGTCACTAGACTTTAACACTCCCTAGCTCTGAATCTAATGTTTGTTTAAATACCTTGAAGAGTTTCCTCTCCAACCTAATTGAAGGCCCTAACCCTAAACTAGTTGGTTTACCCTACAAACATAAAGGTCTAATTAATTTTATATTTAACATTTGTTTTAATGGCTTGTTTTACTCAAAGGATATGGTGATGAAACTAGTGATTTTATGAGAGATGAAAAGAGGAGAAAAAGATGAAACTTTGAAATCAAAATTACTTCTAATCAAAAGCAAAGATTTACAACTCTTTGTAACCAACTTTTATTTAACTAAATTTTTTCAAGATCTTTGAAAAGAAGACCTAAAATGAAATTTCGCTTGACTACAAGCTACTTATGTTTCAAGAAATCAGTAAAGAACTTAAAAAACAGATGCTTTTTCTTTTCTAGTAAAATAACTAACTCCAACTACTTTACCAAACTGAAAATGATTTTTTTTTTTTTTTGAAATTGCTTCAAACAGAAAAACTGAAATATTTTTTTTTTTCTTTTTTCAAAGAAAATGAAAGGGGTAAAAAGAAGAGCCAAACAAGATTGAAATAGATCTTTTTCCCACTGTGGATTGCAAGGAATCACTAAATAAACCAAATAGGTAGGTCAATCATTCAAATACTTGCTTAAAACCCTTTCAGAAGTAAACATAAGAAACTTCAAAAACACAAGTGTTGGCAAAGGGGAAGACCCAGGGTTCAACGCTACGACAACACACCAAAAAAACCCTAACTACTAATCCTTTAGGAAACACGTGCAAAGCAGATGAAGTCTCACCTCAAGTAGAGTCATGGGTTGCTACAGGACTCAAGTGTCTGCAACCTTATCTAGGAAACAAATCTGTGATTATAATACTTAACAGAGCACTTAGCATCAACAATTCATCAATATTAAACCAATATCTACTATGCAGATAGAACAGAGCATCACATCATTCACTCAGATTTGATGTATTTAAGCACTTAATCATAAAAAGGCAAGTTATATCTAGTAGATCAAGCATTTAGCACATTCCTATAAGTCATATCTAACATTATTACACATCTTTAGCACAAACCATCAGTAGATTTATCTATCTCTATCAAAGAACTTAGCAAGAGAAATTAGAAACACATCAAGACAAGAAAAAAGAGGAACAACACAGTGTTTAAGTGGTTCACCCCCACCCTAGGGCTACGTCTACCAACTCTTCTTCTTTATTGTCTTCATTCAATCGGTTACAACCACAGAGCCTCAAAACCCTACTTCACCTTTGATAGGAGATCTGTGCACCTTGTTAGATCTTCCTTCCCTGCATTACAACACAAATCACTTCACAACCTGTTATAATACCTTGCACCTAGCTCCACAAGTCTCTCACAGTATGAACAGAGAACCTACAAACCATACTTGCACTTAGCACTTGGCTTATCAGCCTTACATCACATAGATCCCTATATCCTTTTTCTTACATAGCCTAGAAATCTATTTATATATTACAAAATAGGCCTAAACATGGGTAAACCCATGGGTCGACATCCCATGCCTATTACATAATCCCAAAAACCCAAAAAGGAGCCAAAAAGGGGCCTAGATCCATGATCTTCGCTTTGTCTTGAGCTCCTCCTTCGACAGGCTATCAAAGTCTGAAAATAGGTCAAACTTGACCAGATCCCTCAAAACTTGGTCAAGGGCCAACATTCCCCCAACACTCACCTGTGACCTATCCCAAGTCACTCTGATGTAGGAAGTTCTTCTTTGAATGCTTTGAGCTTGGATTGAACCGCTTTGACTTGTTGCTATGATACAAGCTCTTGTTCAACAAACTCTTGAATGACTAAATCATTCACAGGTCCTTCTAGGCACTATTTTGCTGTGGTGCTAACCTATTCGAGTTCTGATCCCTGGCTCTCGACCTATAAGAACAATTGGTAAGCGTTTTCTTGTACAGGTCGGAGTCTCTGAGTTACTTCCATAACTCTCTTTTGAATAGCATCGATCTGTTGCTGGGTGGTTCACTTCTCTTGAGATATCTTCATTCTCTCCACAACTATCAGGGATTTCAGTTGCGCCTGTAGTGTTTCTTCAAGTTCTCATATGTCTGGGCACTGTGATCAGTGAATTGATTACATTCTAAGGTAAGGGACTTTAGCCTTTCAACTACACTCCTGACAGTTTCTTCTCTTTGGTCCTTTACCTCTTGTGGGGTCTCAGGCACAGTGCGCAGTTCTAGGTCAACAATGCATTGCTACAGCTGTTGGATCACTTCTTCAAGTTGTGCTACTTGATTTGTGACTTGATCTTCAACCTTTACTTCTATAACAGTCATAGAGAATAGTTCTTTGTTGACTACTTCATTCACTTCAATTTTCTCGGAGACTAACTGTTCTTTGCCTTGCTGCAACTGTGCCTTTTCTTCATCAAACTTCACTTGTAAAGAACTCTTTTCCTATTCACAAGCTCGAAATATTTATACAAGTACTCCATGTACTTATGTCAAAGATTGGGTGGCTTGCTCTATTTCCTCTTGCGCTCGTCGAAGATGAGCTTCGACTATATCAACTATGCAGTGGAGTTGAGTTGGTTCATCTCCTAGTGCTGGTGTTACCAATGATAGAGGCACTGTGGAGACTGCGCAGCTGGACTGTAGTGCCTGCTACACTCCTTGGAGCTTGAACTCAATTCTATTTTACATCTTCTCCTTCTTATCTTATTGCTTCTCTGCTATCTCCAGCTAAGCATCATTCAGGGATGCTATGATGAAATTGAAATCATCAGAGGTGAGGATGGTCTGCATCTTATTTATAGGGGATTTTCATCACTTCCGGGAGGAAGGTTTTGGGGGGTAAATATTTCTTTTCTTCGAGGGATCCTCCCCATCTCTGGGCAGTGTTACTTCGCCTTTCCTCCATTTAGCTTTTGTGCTCTCTATCTCTTCGCCATCACCTCCTTTCTCTGGTGACATGGAAGCAGTCTTCATTGAGGCACTGCTTAAATCTTGTACTTCTTTAGTCTTCTTTGTTGTGCTAAGTCTGAGTGTATCTTGTGCAGTTTCTGGGCTGTCGATGTCAGACATCTCCATAGGGTCTACTGAAATGAGGAGGTCCATCGACCAGTCCTTGGTGATCTCTTCCAAGTCCTCCTCTGTCAGATTGTAATAGGACTGAAGCTATTTCTTGTGCTCATCAACGCACACTATGATATAAATGAAATGTTGATCAGCACTGAACTTCATCAGAGGCCTGAATCGGTGTAAAGTGTTCGACATCATGCGAGGCTTGGACTAGATGGCTATCTTCACCTGATTGTAGTATGTATGGAACACAGCATTTGACTACCATTTCTTATTCATGTCACTTGAGTACCACAATGTACTGAACTTCACGGCCAATGGTTCAAAAGGCTCAATGTCCAGGAAGTTCGCACCTTCCAGCATCTCCTAGGAAATGAAAGCGATCAGGATCAATAGCCAGCTAAAATGAAATTCATACCCTTGATCCTGGGCTTATCTAAAGTCTAGTTCTAATTGGTTCGACAGGTACTTTGCCTAGTTCATTTGAAGACCTTATATGAATTTCCCTATGACGTCAACTACAAAACCAGTGAGTTGGGTGGGTTGGTTCTTTCATACTAACTTCCCTGCAATTAGCTGACAGGTGAGGCGCACTGCACCATTCTAAATAGAGGATACCTTGTAGCCTCACATTCCCTTCTTGACATCATCATAGGTGTCCTTGATCCTTTGGGTGAGAGCACTATCCATGGTTTTTCCAGGATATAAATCCTATGGGTTGGGTCCTTGCATACTCAAACTCGTGATCTGATTGATCAAGGTCAGATCAACTGTGATATGACAGTTTAGCCACAAATATCTACCATGGTAACAAGAAAACAGTATCTTGACGCATGCATTCACCTCTTAGTGTCTTCTGAAGTGGGGAATTTTCATGATGTTGAGCAAAGTGGACTGCACGAGGTTATGGGTCCATGCTTGGGGAATTACCTTTGAGTTTTTCCCTTTTGTTCTAGTCATATACTTATGTGGGGCTAACATGTTGTATAATTTGCTTTATCCTAGGTTGAAGTCACTAAACTTCAATGCTGCGATCCTATATTAGTCTTATTGAACTGTGCGGATCCCCTTTGGGAGGTACATAGTGACCAAGGTGTACTTGAAATCTTTACGTACGTTATCGCGGTTTACAACATTGCTCAAAGGTGGTATATAGGTGGGTAAGATAGTTGGGATCAATTTAGAATTCACTAGATCATCCCTGTTCTTGGTTCACTTCTCATGGGATGATCGGGATGGTGCTGCTCCACGAGCAGTCAATGGTGATGCCTGAACTATTCTCATAGATGAATCTTGTACACCTACAGATAATCCTCTCTCCGACATGACTCTTTCAATAATCAGGTCGAGGAGTACTTCTCTCACTGCTTCTTCGAATGAATTGAGCTTGTTGTACATACACACTCAAGAGTAATGATATCGGGTTCATGATTAACTTAGACGCTACAATGAAAAAGAAGACAAGAATGTGATGATCACTGTGCGAAAGAAACTTAGTCTGCGGGCTCAAATTCTCAGTTGGAAAAAGTGTTCTTGTTGCTTGGTGTGGAAGGATAAATAGGTAGCTTGGTAATGGGTTGTTTGCAATGGGTATGATGCCTTCATTAACTATGTTTAGTCCCTTATGATGCATTCCAACAGTCTAGTGGAAAACCATAAATTTCTTTCTATCCCCTCGAAGCATTGCTCGAACGGTTATAATTTCCCCAACGACTATATTGTTTTGCCATGGAAAAGTGCCATGTGTCGTTGTTATGATATCCTGGTGAAGCTCCAATTTTTCAAATTCTTCATATGTGAGGTTCCCTCTAGAACCTTCTGCAAATTTTCAATCCTAGCTCTCTTCTTACTTAGTTTTCTAGCCTTCTTTCCAGTGAGCTTCATCTCAGTATTCCTTTTCCCATTTTGATTCTTATCTTCTATTGACATAGTTACTTCACACTGTTGAAATTATTTTCTAGGATTCAAGGGTAAGAGTTCTTATTTATCTGGAGTAGGTACTTCAATCTTCTGAGGATCTTCTAATGTTCCTGCAACTTTGACATCTAGGTCTCTGGTGTTAAATAGCTTCGATATGTTCTCATGTTCTTCAATCAAGTGTGTGATCCTTCGAGTCATGAAATCTTTTAACTCTTGTTTCTTCTATTCCAAAACTTCTTCTTCTTCCTTTCATCTGGCTTGATCTCTATTGATCCAAGGTTTTCCTATTAACATGGTAAATGGTGTGTTGTTCTCAGTAAATTTAATAATCTCAAAATATTCTTCAGTCAAAGTTCCATTAACATTCATAGGTATGCGAGCGAATGCGAGCGAGCTTCCCACATAGGTTTATCAACTTTCCTCTGAATAAACCTATTCCTCCTAATGAAGGGATCATAGTAGGCTTCCCTATAGCTTCCCCAGTTCTCTCTGTCATGATATTCACCTGTGTTTCGTTATCTAGAACACAGTCAATGTCAAAGTCTCATATTCTTTCTTCAATGCATTCTTTTTATTTGAAAATCTCTGATAGTCTGACATGTCGGTGGTCATTCAAAGTTTATTTCATCTATATCAATAATTTCTCTAATTATTTCTGGTGTTCTACTATTTTTGGATTCATCTTAGGGTTTTATAGATTTAGGTTCATTCCTTCCAGCTTAGCAATCATTCTAGGGCAATCCAACACTTCATGGTCCATAGCTTTACAACAGAGACAACTAGGTCTTTTCCCAAGGCATTCCTTAGCAATATGTCTCGGTCTTCTGAAAATGTAACAGAGGGTTAATCCTCTCTTTCATTTAAGTGATCCCCAACCTTTCTTGTACTATGTGCTAGGATCATAGGAGCTAACCTGCAAAAAAATTCTTTCTAGGATCCTGCATCCATTTGTTAGTCCAAACATTCTTTCTATGCATAGGTATAACATATATTTCCCTATTCTTATCATATCTACTCATATCAAACCTTATTTCATCTATTAGTGCCCTATTTTTCAAGCTAGGACAAAATCTATCAAGAATACCTAAATCCATACTTTAGAAACAAAACTTTCCACTTATCTTACTTTTTTAGAGCACAAAGCTTCCAGATCTAGAATTTTTCACGATTCTTACCTTTATCAGAGCACATAGCTTACAAATCTTACCTCTTTTCTTCAGATCTGACCTCTTTTCTTGGTACAGATCTTCTCAGGTCAAGTATAATGTTGCGTACTAGGGCAATAGATCTATGCACCAAGCTTTCACAATCTCAAGTCGAATCTTTGCACAAAGATTCTTCTGTCTCAGTTCATAGTTTTAGGTCCAATACTGTGCACTTCAGAAGTATATATATGCGCATAAATTCTCTTTTATTTACTTCATCTCCCAGCAATCACAATTTCAAGTCCCAGAAAGAGAACCATTTGTTGGCACAAGGGTAGACCCAGGGTTCAACGCTATGACAATGCACCAACAAAACCCTAACTACTGACCCTTTCAGCAACACCTGCGAAGAATATGAAGTCTCACCTAAGGTAGAAGTTGTTACACATAAAAATTACTCACTTCAATAGTGTCACAAGTGTCGTCATTACAAGTGTTGTAAGTGTCACATCTTGTCCGCAAGTGTCACATCTTAACCACAAGTGTCGCAAGTGTCACAAACATCATACTACCATATTGCCTATGTCATGCCTCTAACGACATTGTAAATACACTTAAGACACCTCAAAGACTAGTCTTGAAGAAGACAAGGAGTACAATCCTTTTGCTACTCTAAAAACCACTCAAAAATGGATTTTGGAGGGCAACGCTCCCCTACCGACTGTCAGGGAGTGCCAATGCTCCCTAGGCCTCTTTATGGGAGAATTCAAATTCTCTATGTACCCTTTTGGGTGATATCTACCTTTTCTGAGAATATTTTTGGTTTGTTGAGCTAAAACAGGGAAGAATCCCCTCAATCTCTTAAGTTGGTTGGATTCAAATATGAGTTCAAGGAATTATCTTAGGGAAGATCTTCAACTGAAGGAGAGGAATCCTCAACTTATCCCAAATATCTCTCAAGTGGTTGGTCCTATCCAAGGTTATATAAGGAGGCCTTCGCATGGTGAAAGGTACATAAAAGGTTGGAGGTATTAAACCTATGATCTCATAGGAAACATACAGTATATATATGGAGATTGAGAATTACATCAAAATTAGGATCCCATAAGTGAGATGTTATCAAAGCACAATCAATGTATAAGGGATCTATCTTAAAAGGAATGTGAGAGGGGAGAAGAGGTTCAGTCAGCACACTCCAATAAAAAATGATGGCCTCATTACTTGGAGGGTTTTTTGCAGGAGAAGGAGAAATGCCCCCCATCACGGTAGATCCTATATCAATGAGAAAAATGTGGGTAGAATCGGGTTTACTCTCTAACGAGAGAGTAGGATTGATTGATGATGAGATCGTATCAACCACCTTGGCACTCTTTAGAGGAAGAGTGGGATTGACCAATGATCTAACCAGAGAAACCACTTTGGCACTCATCAGAGGAGGAGTGGGATTGATCGATGAAGTCACCGAAGAAACCATTTTGACACTCGTCAAAGGAGGAGTGGGATTGACCGATGATGTAATTAGAGAAACCACTTTGGAACGCGTTAGAGGAGGAGTGGGATTGACCAATGAAGTCACCAGAGAAACCACTTTGACACTTCTAAAAGGAGGAGTGGGATCAACTGAGGAAGGAACTGGATCAGTCATTTGGGTTTCACTTTTCATATGAAAAGTGGGACTGATTGATGATGGAAATATATCAACTACTTTGGTGAGTGGTTCAGCCGAGGATGAAACTAGATTGAACACCTGATCAACCGGATTGACCAGGGATGGAACCGGATTGACCATTCCATCAACTAATGATGGGTTGGGATAAAGCTTACGATAACCCTTTGGAAGTTGAAGTTTTTCAAAAAGATAATAATCCTCATCCATACAAGGACAAAGGTGAGAATAATGATCACCTTTGCATAACATGCAAGGTAATTTTACAGTTTTCTTCTTCTTACCAACCTTAACGTCACTAGTTGACGAAGTATCACTGGCATGACCAGCAGGGACTGATGACATGGAATATCACATTTCTAAGCCCTTAGGAATACCAAGGCAATCCCTCAGAAAATGGTCACCCTTACAAAGACTGCAAGGGAATTTGGGTTTTAGATTCTTCGTTTTAACCTTATATATCTTATCAACACTCCTAGTACTATTAATAGTAGTTGTTTGCTTAGATCCAACATTTGATGTAGTTGGAGGCTTGGTCTCTTTCTGGTTCTTCTTCTTCTTCTTCTTATCAATCTGGCTACTCGCTTGAGAGCTTTCACTAGGTGAATAAGGATAAATGGAAGGAGACCTGATGGGCGAAGAAGGAGAAAAGTCGACACGAGGTTGATGTGTGGGTGGTGTGATTGCATCTAAATCACCTGCATTCGAGATCACCGGAGTGAAAAAAAACCACACTGGTAACCCAATTGTGATACCTGTAAGGCTCAAAGTAGCAATGTAAGGAGGACCAACGTTTCCATAGGAAGGAAAAAAAAAGGGTTCCCCTGGAAAAGGGGTTCCTTCATTGGTCATTCTGGGAACTGATGCCATAAAAATGAATATCCAACCTAGATTCAGCTAGGGAGAACAAACAATACACGCTAAAAATCTAGTAAGCAAGAAAGCAAAAAAAATGTTCTCACAATGAGCACACTAGTTGGTGATGAAATCCAACATCATGGGAACAAAGTAAGAAGGGGTTGAGATAGAGCAGGTAGAAAAGTTACATTGATGACCTGCTTAACAGACTTACACCCTGGTGCAAGCTTCCACACATAATCATGGGTATACCCTCCAAGGAGCCCGAGTGATTCTGGCCAACGTCGATTCCAAGTACTGTGAACACTTGCCCCTCCATAGTCACCTTGTGTAAAGACCCTAAAGAGATAGGCCACTAAGGTTACCAACTACAACAGTGATGTCTGGGGAAACAGTGGACAGTCTGATCCACGTGCAAGGGCAGGGTATCTAGCCCGAAATCAACTTGAAGGGATTCTTCTCATCATTGTGTGTATACCTTCAAGAGACCCCCATAATACGCGCAATCTCTACACCAAGACCAACAAAGCAGGGTGAGTAACTCTGCTAGTCTTAATGTGACCTCGTGATTGACCCTTGTGTGAGAAGGGCTTCCCAGGACAAAATGCAGCAATTGGATTTCACCGCTCTCTAACACAATATCCTATGTTTTCTTGCATCTTTGGAAAGTTACATTTCACACCTATTCCAAATCCCTACAACTAATCTAATGTAGATTTTCTACCATAAAATGTAAAAATGTCTAATCAATTTTAGTTTAGCACTTGATTTTTAAGGATGTTGTTACTCAAAAGGAAAGTGGTGTGGACAATATAGTGTTTTGACCGACTCGAAATTTATGCAAAGAGATGAAGATGAAATCTTTTCATTTCAATGAAATCTATGCTATGAGAAGGATAAAAAATTCATCATTCTAGATGCACAATGTCCCAAAATGTCAAAAAACATGCAATTCCGCTACTTCAAATGCAAGCTAGTTTCACGACCCAAAAGAAAGAATGCATTCAAAAAAATGAAAACTGAAAGAAAACAAGTAGAATATTGTTCTAACAAGAACTCATTCAAGGATCCTAAAACCAACAAGCATCCAAGGAGTACAATAAAATGCAAATAAGAATCCAAGAAATGATAGGGAGAAAGAGAAACCACTCAAAACTGCCTCGACAAAAATGCACCTAGAAAAGGCAATTTTATGTTTCTAAAAGAGGATTCAATCTATAATAAATAAAAATGAGAGTTATAAGCATAAAAAACTGATCCAAATAAATTCACAGACCATCCACAAATACTAGGTAAATACTTCCACAAAACAGGTTGAAAATATCTGAGCAGAAAAGGGAAAAAACCCTCCAAAACAGAGACTAGCGCTCTTTGTCTCAAGGGTACAGAGCACTACAATGCTCCCAAAAGAACTATAGGGGAGTTATGATGATAGAACAATTCTCTGATATGGCCTATAGGGGGTGTTGGTCCTCCCAGAAGCTTAGAAAAAGAGCCAAAAAATTGCAAAAAATTCACCCAAAATGCATAAAAAATGGTGAAAATGTTAATGAAGGTAGGAGAAGGATAATGGATCATAAACACATAGAAAAATTTATCTGGAAGGTGGTAAAATGTTAGGGACAAACCGAGGAAATCAAATAGGACTCCTTCCCCAATGGAGTCTCCAATTTCTGTTACAGGTGAATCCTCCCGCGGACAAGCAGATTCCCTCTTGGTCTCTAGATTCCTAAAGCCAAGACAAAAAAGTGCTTAACATGGACACTGAAATCCTTTTTAGATCTAATTAAGCTAATATGTCAAAAGTAAGAAGAGGGATATGTACCTTGTTAACGGATTTTTTCCTTGCAAGATCCAAGCTGAGCTCCAATCCTGAGCTCCTCGATAGGTCCTGTAAAACAAACAAAGGTACAAATAAATTCCTATCCTATTGATATTATCTTAAACATAGATCTATCTACTGAAGACAAATTCATGTATAACGAACATAAATTTGATAGAAATAGGCCAAGCATTGATTATTAATGAGAATAAGTAAAAGGTGCTTACAATCCTTTAATGGAGGTGTAATAGCCTCTTCCATCTCTCCTTGTCCAACCCCTTTGCTCAAGTAATCTACATTGATTATGCTCTAATAAAATCTCACTTATGGGATCATAAGTTTGATGTAATTCTCAATATCCATCTATCTACTGTATGTTTCCTATGAGATCATAGGTTTCATACATCCAACCTTTTTTGTACCTTTCACCATGAGAAGGCCTCCTTATATAACCTTGGAGAGTCCCAACCACTTGAAAGATATTTTAGATAAGTTGAGGATTCCTCTCCTTCAGTTGAGGATATTCCCTAAGATCATGCCTTGAACTCATATTTGAATCCAACCAACTTCATAGATTGAGGGGATTCTTCCCTATTTTAGCTCAACAAACCAAAATTTTTCTCAAAAAAGGTAGCTCTCCCCCAAAAGGGTACACAGAGTGTTTGAACACTCCCCCAAAGAGGCCCAGGGAATGATGGCACTCCCTAATAGTGGTTAGGGGAGTGCTTCCCTCCAAAATCCATTTTTAAGTGGTGTTTCTAGTAGAAAAAGGCTTGTACTCCTTGTCAAGTGATTTCTCTTCTTCAAGACCAGTTTTTGAGGTGTCTTAAGTGTATTTATGATGTCGTTAGAGGCACAACATAGGAAAGATGGAAATATGATGTTTGTAACACTTGCGAGACTTGTGGTTAATATGTGACACTTACGGACAAGATGCGACACTTACAACACTTGTAATGATGACACTTGTGACACTATTGAAGTGAGTAATTTTGATGTGTAACAGAGGGAGTGGTGGTTACGGGACTCAAGTGTCTACAACCTTAGATGGGACACAGGTATGTGATTATAATACTTAACATAGCACTTAGCATCAACAATTCATCAATATTCAACCAATATATACTGCACAGATAGAATAGAGAATTGCATCATTCACTCATATCTGATGTATTTAAACACTTTATCATAAACAGGCAGGTTATATCCAGCAGATCAAGCACTTAGAAAATTCCTATAAGTCATATCTAACATTATTACACATCTTTAGCACAAATCATAAGCATATTTATTTATCTCTATCAAAGCACTTAGAAATAGAACAGGGATGATTTTAAGGATGGAAATTTATTTTAAAATGTAGAAACCTTGGCGAATCTTACTAATACTTCATATGTCAACTATAAATGTTTGGCGATATTTTTCTAAAAATATTCAAATATCTAAGTATTTTATATAGTTTTTATAAAATTTTGCCGATTTTTAAGGTAAATTAATTTTATCCTATAGAATTTGGGCGAACCATTTTTAAAATAATGAATCTCGTTTTTTGAAAAACCATGGAAAATTATCCCACGAGCGAAATTTAGCCCCTAAAATCATCCTTTAAATAGAAGTTATAAACACATCAAGACAAGAACAAAGAGGAACAACACAGTGTTTACGTGGTTCACCCCCACCCTGGGGCTACATCCACCAACTCTTATTCTTTATTGTCTTCAGTCAATCAGTTACAAGCACAGAGCCTCAAAAACCTACTTTGCCTTGGACAAGAGATCTGCACACCTTGCTAGATCCTCCTTCCTTGTGTTATAGCACAAAGCACTTCACATATTGTTACAATACCTTGCACCTAGCTCTACAAGTCTCTCATAGTATGCACAGAGCACTTACAAACCATACTTTCATTTAGCACTTGGCTTATCAGACTTACATCAAATAGATCTCTATCTCCTTTTTCTTACATAGCCTAGACATTTATTTATATATTACAAAATAGGCCTAAACATGGGTAAACCCATGGGTCAACATCCCATGCCTGTTACATAATCCCAAAAACCAAAAAAGGACCCAAAAAGGGGTCGAGATCCGTGATCTCCACTTCATCTTGCGCTCCTCCTTCGATAGAATGTCAAAGTCTGAAAATAGGTCAAACTTGACCAGATCCCTCAAAACTTGGTCAAGTGCCAACAACAAGTAAACTGAATTCTAACCCAAGCTAGCGCTATAAAAACAAAGACTCTAGACTCTATCAAGAAACCCTAAGAAGCATAAACACCAATCAGGAAAGAGGTTGGCTACCTCTTTTTTCAAAAAATAATTCTTGAACCAGATACGTTATTGTTGCTTCCGAAGCCTGCATATGTATGATGGTTTTTTACTGATCAGAGTGCATATGTACATGGGCTGACCCAAAGCAGGCTGCATACACCTCTGTACTTATTTAAAAAATAAAGAAACAGATAGTCTTATAGGGAAGGGAGAATTGGTATGGAACCTCAAGGTGACCATAATCCCTTAAAAGAATCAGAAGACTCAACAAAAACTCCAAAGGAAGAAAAAACAATAAGACAACCCAAAATCCCCTAAAAAACCCAAGAGGCTTTCCTAGTATGGTCACTAGTTCTGCTAGTGGGAAAACCCCCCTATGACTACACCAGGGTTCAAAATGTACACAGATCAATTAGTTGTCTAAAATTCAACTACTTCTCTAAACTACCCCAAACATACCAAAACTAGTACAAGAAAAGAAAAGATGAGGGAGATCGAGTAACTATACCTCTACTACATGTCTGGTGATGATCCCCTTGTGCTTGAAATTTTTTCTCACTGCATGCCTCCTCCCAGGGATGACCTTCATCCAAAGACTGACAAACAAAAAAATGCAAGCATGCTATTCCAGATACAAGTTAGGGTTAGATGTTATAATTTCAAAACATAAATCAATAAAAGAATTCAGTACACCATGATTTGGGACAGGAAAAGTAATTATTTTATTAATAACTGAATGATTATACCTTTACAATCAAATTCAACTACCATTTCGTGAACCTAGTCTAGGCTCTGCTTCACCAAGCTCCAAGTGCACCTTTTTATGGATTCTCCTTTTTTAGTCTAGGCTCTGCTTCACCAAGCTCCAAGTGCACCTTCAGATCTCTTCTTGGGAAGTGAATGGGTTAAAATGGGGGAGAAGGGGCTAATGATGGAATGCTAAGGCAATTCTCACAAAAGGCCTACAATATATTGGGCAAGGAGGGGAAGTGAAATCGGGTAGATTTTCACTATTCTTATGCTTAGATGTGAAATGAGACCCCAACACCTCCTTTTATATAACAAAAGGATGTTTATTCGATTGGGTGATGGGCTATATCAAGTGGATTAGTTGAGAAATTTCCCAATAGCCCGCAATCTCAGTGAATTCCTTGCAAATTTTTATTTTTTGCAACTTTTGCAAGTACATATGGGTTGTAATTATGCATCATGTATATGTACACAAGTTTTAGTGGTGTAGGAAGCATATGTACATAGAAAATATTCATGCATGGCATGTACATCTTCAAAAAAATGGTTCTTTAGAAGATAAACGCAACAGTGATTTGGAAAAAAATGCAAGTAAGAGGGCCAAAGGCCATGTAAGCATGTGTAGAGAAATTTAGGGTTATAACACATGCCCTCTAGTTATGGAACCCATCGCATTTAGATTTGAGCAGTTACATCGATCGCTATTTTGAGCACACAAAGTTGTTGGAGGAGATGCATTCTATTACTAAACTTAATGAATTTCTGTTTTTAGAGAGCATCGACACTTTCAGTGGTCAACCTCTCAAGTTGTGTATAAACTCTATATATACCTATTGGTCTATGCCACCAGAGACATGATTTTATACATACAATCATTATCTTGGATTTTATCTGTAAAAAATATGTTTTGATGATTAATACTAATGCTATGTTGAGTTTGTGACCGTCTTTTATATTAGAGTAGTGCCATGACTATTGGGGGGGCCACCAGTAGTCTAGGTAGCTTGTTCATATTATTGTACATTTGCATTTTCACATTTTACTGTCATTACTTGCTAATTTTGTGTTTCTTGTTAAAATTGTGTTAATGCGTATATCTTTATTTATAACTTGTAGATCGCTCCTTGAAATCGTATGTGTGTTACAGAATACTTACAATTGTCTATATTTACTTTTCATGATGTTTTTCATTTTTATCCAGTGAAATCAATGTAAATATAGGGTTCATTCCTCATAGGATAAATATAATTGTGAGTCTTTGAATAAGTATTTTAAGAATAGATTTCTTTGAATAAGTATGGTAAATAATTGCTTTTAAGAGATAGTTTGCTTTGATTAGTTCATTGTTTAAAATCAGAGATTGTTTTTAAAGAAAGATAGCTTGTTCTTATTCAAGATTTGATTACTTATAATAATGATCTCACCATTCATAGTTGTATATTACTCAGTAAATTTAAACTAAATCTATTCATTATTTGAGTTTATTGGCATTAGATTAGATTAGGCTATACTAGGCTAGATTAGAGCTCTAGACCTGCACATACAATGTTGGCACCTCAAAGCCTACGAGCCCCAGGTTGAAAATTTAATGTCAAAATAGATAGCACATATTTCACTCGACACAGGGTGATGAGTTCGGTGCTGAAACAATGGAGGAAGACCTCTAGCTTGGTCACAAGTACAGCTATAAAGATGTAGTTGAACACCGGAAAATCTTGGGGAAGTTACCAAAAACCACTTTGCAGGATAAGTTAAATCAAATTCAATCCATATTAACCTTTCATTATTAATATAATATAGTCATGTTTGATATCGTCGATAAATTTAATGTGCTACAACTTTATTTTAATCAAGGGAGCAACATTGTCAACCAACCCACTAGTATTGGAGAGCAGTGCATTGATAGTGGTTTGCAACTAGAATATGGTTCTCTCATGCAGTCCCATTCCACTTGGGTGCATCCCCATGATGGTGCTACGACTGAGGCACATGAAGGTAATATGGTTGTATTTTAATCATATGATTAATAATTTAGTAGTTATACATTTTGTACTTCTAATTTTTTGTACTTATACATTTATGATTGTCCTTATAAAGTTTTTGGTTTCAATGGCAGAGAATGTTGTACTTGAGGGTCATATATTTGAAGAGGAGCATGCAGGGGAAATCATTCCAATGGTGTCAACAAGTGCACTAGGTAAATAATGACATTGCAGGTGTTTTGTTTTAATATTACTAAACTAGTTCAGTGATATTTAAAAACTGGCCATCTAAATTTTATATCTTTTTATTTTGTAGGTGATGCCTCGTCACAACATCCTCCATTACCTCATGATTACCCCAGGACTAGGTGTGCTATGCATGAGAGGACACAAGAACAATCATATTTTGAAGAGTACCCAGAGAATGAACACTTTGATATTGATGAAATACTTAGGAATTTTAGAGCTATGAAGAAGAGGCCATATAAAACTAAATGATGATGTACAATATTTTAATAACTATTTATAAAATCTGTTTTCTATGAAATAATTTTTTGTACTCATGTTGGAAAAAAATGAAATATAGATGGTTAGTTCTTATGTTCAAAGAAAATTGAAATCAAACAACTTTGTAGTTATTTTAGCTTAGCTTTCTTGCGTAGCTTTACAATCACATTCTATTAGTTTTGACTATTTTTAATGCATATTTTCTAGTAGAAAATAGATTGGGTATTGGGGAATTAAGAGTGTTGTGAGGAG
>SNQJ01S0066605.1:23606-34639 GCA_010110895.2 Picea sitchensis
AAAGGAAAGATCTAATCTTGGCCTTTGGATTTAGGGTTGGGGAAGGTGAAACGACACTTTGGAGGGAAAAGGTCATTTTTAGATTATAAAAAAATGTATTGGGTAGTGAGCAAGACACACCGAGAAGACAAGAGGAGTCGAGTTAGAGAGATTTTATGAGTAAGCTTGAGAGAGGAAAGTGAGAAGAAAAGAGGGCACGTTTTCCAAGGAAGGAGGGCACAAATCTCGAGAAAAAAATTCTGTGAGTTTTGGGCCGAATTATTTTTCTGTTGTGGGAGGTTGTACTGTACGGATCCGTACAGTTTGTATGATTTCGTATAGTCTGTACAGCCATACGAATTTGGCATGGAAATTGAGGCATTTTTGGGCACGATTTTTGAGGTTATGTTCATTGTTTTTGGGTTGTACGGAATAGTCTGTATAGCTGACTGTGGGCATGGAAAACGAGGTACGAAAGCGATCGTACAGCAGTACGAATTTGGCACACTTTTCAAGGCAGAAAGTGTGGGATTGTTTTGGTGTTGTGAGGTATTTTCCTTGGCTGGAAATGTGATGTTGTGATGTTGTTTTGTACTTTCCTGAAGATGAATAATCTCTCTCTCTCTCTCTCTCTCTCTCTCTCTCTCTCGTTGGGTTTCCCCACATTGGGGTTTTCCCTGCCTGGCATTTGCCTAAATTTCTGAGTGTTATGGGTTGTTGTCCACTATGATATTTCCGATGCTATTTTTCTTAGCAATGTGTGGTTTGCATTTATGAAGTTCACGCAAGATAGTTATCTCTAGGTTGCTAAGTGTGTGATAGAAATTTCATTTGCTGATTTTTGTCATTAAAAATCTACAAGAATAGGGTATCATCAAAAACCTAAAAAGGAAAATGATTAACCTCATTCTCTTCATCTTGTGCATGAGGAATAGGATCTTGTATGGATTCATCAGAGGGAGGAGCACATGTCAACGTCGCATCCTTATGATTGACTTATTTAGTCTCTTCCTTCGAAAAATCACAATCTTCAAGGCCTTTGTCCCAAGAATGGTCAGGGTTTGAAGGATATTGGTTAATAAGTTGAGCCTCCCTAAGTTCTTCTACAATCTCAGTAGTGAACCTTTCATCATCCAGGATCATTGTGAGATCTTGAATAACTTCTTCATATGTTTGGTAACTAGGGCGCCAATACTCAATAAATATGTTAACGAGACCTATGAAAGAAAATATGCCCTATGGTTCACATCAATCCTTGATCCAATATCGTGCTTTCGGGGGGAAACAATATATGAATAGTGTTATTTGTACATTTTTGTGAGGTGATCCTACTTCACATAGATACTCAAGAAGTCTTGAAATATGAAGGGCAGGAGAAGCCCCTTCGAATTTTGGATAGTCGTCCAACCATCTTTTGTCTATTTTGAACTTATTTACACACCCATGTATACTTTCAAAATCAATGGATGGACACACTCGTTCTCAAGGTGCCATGACCTCATCATCCCTAGGTTTTGGGAGGGGTTGGGGTGCATACTTAGCATATTCTTGAGATTCTATGATATCCTCCCTTGATTCCTTGCTTATTTGGTCCAAGCACTCAATCTCAACCTTTCATGTGGCTTGACCCTTTCTTTCTTGAGGTTGCTTAGGTGTGATATCAGGGTACTCTTGGGGAAACACACTATAGATGGAATTCATGTGATTGGGCCTCTCATGAGTATCCCCGGGGTACTTATTTTCAAGATGAGAGTCTCTTTGTGGTAATTATATAGGAGGCTATCGATCCATCCAATCTCCATTCATCAAATCTTGGGAGTGAATCTCAACATCTTTCATGTTTGAGAATCATGTGCTCCATTTTCTTTTTCTAAGGATTTTGCAAGGTAAATGCTCCTCATCACTCATAACTAGATGCTTGGTGGGAGGTTCCCCTTCTTTCATGATATCAATCTTATTGATGAGGGCATCTTGGGTATTGGATAGGTCCACAACTTTCTACTGAAGGGAAATTATTCAGGATAAATCACTAGGATCGCACGACTTCAGGTTATCCTCAAGTTGGCAAGCAATGTCTTGTGCTTCCCTAAGATTCTCAAGTGACTTGTTCCTTAAGAGAAATTGGAAATGCCCCTTGAAATAGCGTAGATATTGGCCTAAGAGAGTATCCTTTGGCGGTGAATTAGGGGGAATCTAATTGAGTAATGTATTGAACCTTTCATTGAATTCCCTCACAAACTCTTCTTCATGCTTATGTATCTCTTGGTATTTGGAAAAAATGTAAGTCGGATCCTTCTCATCTCCCCACTTTCTTATGAAGTCGTTCTAAAAGTTCCCCCAAGATTTGATGCTCTTATTTGGAAGGTTGTTGTATCATATTTTGGCATCGCCTGTCAATGAAGCAGAGAAGAGTTTCATAATGACATTGGGTTGTTTGTTCCCGGCTCCGTTCAATACTATCATAAAACTTCATCATATGGAGGTTTCCCAAGGCATGACCTTGACCGGAAAACTTAGGAAACCATGACCTATATTTTTTAGGAAGGCTACGTGAACTACCTCGGATTTTAATCATATCCAAGGGTCCAAATAATTCACTAGGAGACCATTTCGGAGGATCCATAGGACAAAAGGGCGTGTACTAACGCCCACTCTGATTCATGATCAATGGAGTTTCCATATAATCCCTCAAGGATCATCAAAATTAAATGATGGAATCACCCTCAGTGGAGTCGTCAGGTAAGATAATAGATTAAGAAGGCTTTGAAGAAAATACTTACTGAAAATGTGTCTTTCGATGAAAATTTATGCGATGTTCCCTGGCAACGAAGCCAAAAAATTTATCACACAATCTGTACTTTCCCAAAGCCTAAAGGAAAGTAGGCCCAGATTGGCGTAACACAGAGGTAATCATGTCACTATCACCTCAACGGGGTACCTCTTTCTATTTAGGAGGAAGATGAATCTACTCTAAGGCAGACGTCCTGGGTCTCCCTAGACCCAGTGGGTTGATGAAGGGAGAGAAACAAAAAATAAACCATCCCTCTCTCTAGGTCACTCAAGTCAAGTGTAAGTCTTGATAGATGAAGAAAACGGATGATAAAGTGTACCTACCCCTTACCAGTACAACAACAAATATTACAGCAGCAACAAATTATAATAAATGCTTCAACAAGAATTCAAGTTTATATAATGTTTGTTATCAATCAATGTATGCGGAAAACACACACACTCACACACACATATAACATCAATAAGTAATGATGACAGTTGCAATAATACCCAGAAAATGCACTTAATTGGACAATATAACAAGATGCTTAAGGTCTCAAATGATAACACATTGTCTCATTCAAGATATGTATTGATCAACAAATAACTTTTAAAATTTGTCTAAGTTAATTGTAACAACAGCAAATTAGAGTAATGATAGCAGTGATTAAGCTTCAGAAATGTACTTTATTAAGGCAATTGAGCACACACTTTAGCATTTATTGGTTGTACCTGGCCTTATACAATTTCTGGGTTGTTTTAATATGGTTAGTAGGATGATAATGTTGCAAAATGATAGTTGTAGCAATGATTGTGACAGCAACAAGTCAGTTGTTAGTATTTCTATACTAGGTTAGCAAGTTAGTTTAGGTTAGTAGGGTATCAGGTAGATAAATTGAGTTTGAAGTTTGACGATTCTTGCCAAGAAACAAGGGATGAAGACTAGTGCATTTTAGGGGTGAATGGAGTCAATGTGGGCAGATCTCACCTAGGGTTGGTATTTAATGATAATACACAAGATCTAAGAGGGAAAAAGGCTTAGGAGGACTAGCACCTTAAGCCCTCCTAGGATTTTGACCTCAAGAAGGAAGGTGGCCAGGGTGTAGGCGCTTCTAGGCCCTAACGCCTCCTTCTCCTTATAATTATTTTGGATGAAAATAATATGCAACAATAACTTAATAACAACCTCTAAAGTGTTAGCACTTTAGGGCTCTAGAGGTTGCACAAATTATTAGATTAATTCAATGAAGCTTTGACAAATATAAAGTAAGGAAGTAATACCTTAAGTTCCTTAAATTCTAGCATTTATTAGGCATGCAATTTCATAATCCCATATGAGAAAGTAAACCATACAGTAATCATCAAACATAGATGACATAAAGTAGAATTTACTTACTTGCACCAAGAATAATCATGCAAAACAATTACAATATTTCCAAAGTACTCCACAAAATGATCCAAGTTGCCAAAATTTGCCTCTAAGAGAGGTGTACCTCACTATTTCAGCAAAATATACCCCAATAGGGCGAAAATTTCAGACCCCTTGTCTACAAGTGACAAGTTGTGATCAAAATGAATGTACTTTTGTCTTATTTATACTAAATTATGACCTTAATTAACCTTTAGGTTAAAAAACAGGGCCAACCTAGCCAATTTGTTACAAAAAATCAATTTTTTCCCTAATAAAATTAATTTACATATAAAAACTCCTCCAAGGGTGATGTCATGCCCCTCTAGGGTGACGTTGAACCTTAAGTGTGGAAATTTGGGCAAGGTAGATGAAACATTGGGCCTCCAAAGGCCTAAAATCTTTCCCACATGTTCCAATTACCTCATACATTTCGTCCAAATATGAAACCCTAGCTATGGATGATGTCTAGGGATTTCATGGTGACGTCTAGGGCCACCAAAAGGCTAACGTCCAAGTGGTAGGGACATGAAACCATGGATCTAGGTCTTCCAAAGTGCCTTCAAAGGAAACATCCTTCTTTCTCCTGGTGCAAGTCTTTAATCTTTGTCTTTCCCACTGGCTAGGGTCTCAGCATCGATCGGTGAGCTTTGAGCCCTCATGAAGGTATGAGCTAGTCATTCCCTCATGCACATTTATTCACCAGGAAATCTATTGTAGAGACAACAAGTACGCCCTCCAGGGGTCCATAAGTCACAAGGATCATAGCATGTAAATCACATATAATAATTAAATCACCCGAACATGTGCATCAAACCCCCCTAACCCCAAACAAATTCTCAAAGACGTTATGCAATTTTACATGTTTAGGTTTGGAGAGGGTCTCAAGGTGTCCTATTGGGATAATCCCCCTTAAATATGGGGTGTTTCCCAGGTGGATTCTATTCCAAGTCATGCAATTGTATGAGGTGGCATGGGGTAAACCTTTGGGCATGGGGTGCATGTGATAACAAGGAAATGTAGAGTCTTACCTATGGGCACCTTTGTGGAGGGTGAGTTGCACCTTGTCATGAATGTAATTGTTCCTATCCCATTCATTGTCATTTATTCTTAGCTTTCTTTCTTTTGATCTTTGTTTTTGTGCCACAAGGGAATAGTTGAGGGCCATTGTCCTGGCTTGGTGACTAGAGGTGATAGTGTCATCCACAAAAAATTTCACGAAAATGAGAAGGTTGGCTCGTGATGAGACCCCCTTTTCTCTTGGTTGTGCGACCAAGAGCCATTAACCTGGGTTGGTGACCAAATAGGTGGTAATGTCATACCTCTACATGTTCATGGTCATAATAGGTCAGTTCGTGATGAGACCTCCTACCTATCAACTAATACCTTGAGTGTTCATGTTATCGTGTGGGTACCTTACTGAGAATATTTTCACTGATTTCTCGAGGATCCATGGGAGAATCATATCGAAGGTTTCAAAATGGATTTTAACTCTTTCCAACTACTTTTACCCTCTGGGCCTTTAGTCCCTTCTTCCCACGAGGTAAGGTACAACCCTTCCTAGTGTAGCCTATCCCAATTCCCAAAAGATGGGGAGATTGAAGGAAAAAAGATGGAAAGTGGTAAGTATGGGGGGAACAGACGATGACTCTTCAAATATCCTCCCAGTAGCAACCCATCCTAAGGGGAAATCAACTTACTAGGGCACGGTGTCACCCTCCTAGGTTTAAACAAGGCAAAGAGAATAATTTCCAAGAAAACGTCATGAAATGAAGAAGGATTCAATACAACATGTTCAAGTGATTCAAATATCAGAGTGATATATACCATGATACCCAGGTTCATTACCTCATGGATCAAGACCCACTGTCACTTCAAGACCAGGCCAGTGTGATGGATGTTGTTTTTGTTGATATGTGGACTGTACTTAAAGAAGAGAGGAACCCTATGGGGCTATGCTTAAGTCGTCCGGCTCTCGTCACTCCATGTCTAGAACTTGTGGGCCTCGAAACACGATCCTCTTAATTAGCTCTAGGCTAGGAGATAACATAAACCTTACATTTGATTTTTAACCTTTATTTCTTTAAAAAAATAGTTTCCCCTTTATCCCCTTATTTTACTTTATGTTTACTAACTATAATATATTAATTATAAAACCAATTTCATTTATTTCCAATTTATAATGTCACTTTGTATATTACTTGGTAATCATATTTTGCACAATATATCATAGTTATTATTCTTTAATACTTCCCTGTCAAACAAAGTCTCAACATAAAAATATATCACTTTAATAATATAACTTGCAATATTATTTAAATATTCAACATAACACTTCATTAATATAGTTTGCAATAATATTTAAATAATAAACATTAATTAATTGATTATAAATAATAAGAATATATCACTTTATTAATATAGTTTGCAATAATCTTTAAATAATAAACATTAGTTAATTATATCGTTTTAATGAAATATTTTGCACTGTCACTTAGAAAATAAGCATAGGTCAAATCAATTTATGAAACATGTCATTGATATTTAAATAATAAACATTAATTGATTATAAATAATAAGAATATATCACTTTATTAATATAGTTTGCAATAATCTTTAAATAATAAACATTAGTCGATTATATCATTTTAATGAAATATTTTGCACTGCCACTTAGAAAATAAGCATAGGTCAAATCAATTTATGAAACATGTAATTGAAATAGTAGATAATAGTTGATTATATCATTTTAATGAAATATTTTGCACTGTCATTTAGAAAATAAGCATAGGTTAAATCAATTTATGAAACATGTCATTGAAATAGTAGATAATAGAATGTTTTAGAATATTATCTCATTAATTTATGGGTTTATACTATCAAATCAATTTATAAACTACCAAAGTTTATAGAGCTATTTTTTATTGGAAATGTTACATAATGGTAATGATAGACACAATATATTTTTTTAGATCTCATTCATATCCATTGTATACAATTGTCTTAAATTATTGGTGTGGAAATGGTGTGTGTAGGCAACCTGTGATTTTCATCATATATCATGTTTCGAGAAAAAAAAATTCAAAATAATGTCGTCGATCTTAATAGAGAAGTTTGTTACACAAGTTCAAAATGGCAAAGAAGACTTTGTGCCTATGCTACAAATTCTAGACTTCAAAAAACGTTCAATAAAAGGATTTGTTTTCTCCTCTCTGATGGAAGTGGTGCTATACAAAACATATTTTCTTCGACCCTTGTGGACTATTTCACATCAGGGAAAATTGAAAATGGATCATTGGTTCAAATTAATAACTTCACTTGTAGATCTACCTAGTACAACAAGTATGCATTCTCACACACAAACATTGAACATTATTTACATTATCAAATATTTTATCAATACCTTATTGCTAACTACCATGATTTGATCTGTTTTTGAGGCTAGTTATAGTTTCCAATATGTGGGTGATAGCTCTTAAAGAAGACATTATCAGTGATCCACAACAACACACAATTGTATGTCATTCTTCCATGCAACCATTACAAACAAATGGCATACCTCCAAAAATAATCCCTATCAAATATTTGAATACATGCATACAATCATGGACAATCAAAGTTAGAATCGTTTTGAAGTGTGATCCACGTAGTTTCACGAATCCCAAGGGAGTTGGGATGGTCTTTAGCTTTGATGTTATTAACAAAGAAAATAGTGAAATGCACATTACATTTTTTAATATGTAAGCAATACAATTCCATCCTTCCATACAAATTGGTAAAGTTTACAGAATCTCTAAAGGGTTGATCAAACATGTAAACAAAGAATACAACCATTTAGAAAATGATTAGTAAATAACTCTAGATAATACCTCAGTAATAGAACCTTTCCTCGAGGATGATTATTTAATTGCAAACCACAACTTTAAATTTACTCTTATCAATGAACTATCATCCCTACTTAATGACTTTGTTGTTGATATCATTGGTGTTGATATATCTATTACCCAATCAACGACCATGTTGATGAAGAGTGGCACTCAAACCCATGTCCATCAATGAATTGATGGACATGTTAGGCTCTAGTGTTGAGCTTATATTGTGGGGGGTGTTTTGTAATAAAGATGGTCTATGCAATATTCTACTTCAAATTCCTTTCCAATCATCAATATAAAAGTTGGAAGAACAAGTGATTTCAATATTAGATCGATTAGTACAACTTTCATGTCCCATATTTCCATCAATATTGGCTTCAAAGAACATCAAGTCCCTTTGTTTCTTACTATGCCTTTATTTGCCTTTTTATTCCTTCATTTTACTTTCTTTCTTTCATTTTTCAAGTCCCTTTTTCTTTAGATATGCATTGTTAAGAATGGGACTAAGGGCATTGGCCTGATAACATGCAGGTGGAATAGCTCAAGATTTATCATTTTTGGCTTTTAACCTTTTTTATTTTCTTTTCACCTTTAGTCTTTTTGGATTTTATTTGACTTAGGTTTTTTTATCTAGACCTTGTTGAATGACATGAGAGAAATCAAACATGAGCAGGAATAAATTTTTATGAATGAGAAGGAAATGAACATGGAAGATGCAAAGTGTTATGTATGGTGGGGAAATGAAGCACGCTACATCAACCTGATCACTAGTAGTACAACCTGACATAAGACTTGATGATGATTGAGAGGCAAAGTATTTAGCCCCAACAAGAACACTATAGATCCCTTGGTTTGATCAATTTATTATTGTTCCTCTAACCATCTCAGGAACCGAAGCATCCTGAAGAACCCTAGTAAGGAAACAGTGGATGGGAGCTTATAGAGGATGATCACGAGTGCATAACTAAATAAGGGGTCCCCCACTAAGGGTGGTAGATTTAGATCCATTCATTGGAGGTATAGAGCCAATTTTATAGCTTGTTAGAAAGCCACTACGCTTGGCGTACCTTCCTATCTCAGGTTCCTTTTGCTCGGATTCATTTTTAGAACCATATCCCATTGATTGAGTGCATCCAGTTGAAGCACCAATTTCATTCATCGACAGGGATACCTCTATAATATATCTGTAATATTACCACTCTCATTCATTGACTCGGGTGGAATGATCGATGCATGGGTCAGATCCTCTATTCTAATAAATTGGGATAGGTTCTTAAACAAGAATAATTCTATAAATAGAATTATTATATAATTAATATATGGTTTTGGATTTGTTTAGTAGGCGTGTTCTCTGAGGTGGTGTTATTTATAAGGTGATTTTCTGGCTCTATCCGGTGCTAGAAGCGGAACAATGGAGCCCCCCAATTTAAGGGACACTGGTGGCATGTCACTAGAGGGAATGGAATGAACAGAGGATCAAAGGATTAGCACAAATATTTATTGGATTCAAACCCTCTCGTTATCAATCTTGGGTGACTTTAGATTATGTTTTCTATTTCCTTGAGAACATAGGAAGTATTTAGATTGTGCATGAACCTAAACACTACTTTAGATCTTAGATAGAACTAATAGCTTACAACATCACCACTACAAAAGATATACACTTGTAATTTCTACCCTTTTACTCCACTTTACAGAAAGATTAAAGGATAATTATGCCCCCCATGGTACGATGAGGCAAATATTAAAATCATTAATTTTATGAAGTGTTATTAGATCACACTTTAGTGTTTACTGCGTTTACAACTATCTTAGAAGTTATAACACCATGTCTATGTATCCAACCCATACGCGAGAGCATATCACAACAACTAAAGTAAAGCAAACTAAACCAAGTACTATGACCATGTGTAATGAAAGTATAGTGTACCATCTACAATTGTATGTATCATCTAAAGTGTATAAGAGAAGAGTTGATATACCATGGTTGATTCATATGAAATAACTCATGAGTGATGTGAGGCTAGATCATCATGTATCTAAAGGAGAACTAAAAGAAATAAATTGATTATAGATGGTGTGAGAAGGAGAGCTCATCCAAGTAGCAACACCACACCCATGAGAGGATGGATTTGGAAGTAGTTACCCCTAAGGGGGAAACATCTGACTCCTACTTGGGTACATGCACTCTTAGAGTAAGAGTGTATGAGAAATCTAGAATCTCACTCAAAACTTTGATCTACACACATAAACTTGAAAAGATATATGCAATAGAAGAACAAGGTGATTCTACCACACTGGTAAACCACTACTTTGCATGCAATAAAAAAAAACTAAGTCTAATGAAATCATGTAAAGAAATAAAAGTATTCTAAGGAAAGTAAAGAAAATGTGAGGAAAGAAACACACAATTAATCTGACTACAATTCAAAGGAAATTGTTCTTTCCTAATCCTACTAGCTAACTAGGAATTATGGTTGTTAAGTGAAGTTGTAGATCTAGTGCAACCGCTTGATGAATTCATCAACTTTATGAAACTTTCCCATGTGTTTGGTTATAAACCAAAACATGGACATGTTAAAAATGACATTGGCACAAGGTGAAATTTCTTACATTTCTAGACTTAGAACGTAAGGCATATCATACTCCTAAAGTACAAAGCCCAAATTATGCCAATGTCGGGTATCACTTCCACACACTCCATCCATTCAAAGATCAATAAGCTTGATGTAATCATTGTTTTCATGATTGGAATGGATGAACCCAGTGGTTACACTCTTAAGGTCAAGGGGATTTAAAGGTGGCTCTAGTTGGGATATGTATGAAGCTCATTGACTTTCAATGTCACTTTCAATCAAAGATAAGGAAAGGAAATGAGAACACGCATGATTCAAGATGAGGTTTTATAAAACATAAGGCAATGGATTCTCTACATCTATGATAACCTCTTCACACTTAACCCTTTCATAAAGAGGTGACCAATTCTCAATAAATATCTTGAA
>SNQJ01S0066605.1:40054-51072 GCA_010110895.2 Picea sitchensis
TTAAAAAGTCACTTTAATAAAAGAACCACTTAAAACAAATTTATAAAAACTATTACAAAGTTAAGTGCCTGGTAGTGTAAATATTAAGGTAACATCTGCATACAAGACAAAACATGCGGAGTATCTCCCGAGCTAAGAAGCTAACAATTCTATGATTGGAAAGGTGAATAAGTAAGGGGGACAAGCTAGATCTCCATATTGTGATGAAGGAGAAGATGTGATTGAAAAGGAAAGTCACGAGGATGAAGTACTGATGCTTTCTCTTCCATTTGATGAAGTCATCCAAGCCTTTGACGCTCCTGCACACGAAGAAGTGAATACAATAAGTTGTTTCCCTTTCCATGATTTTGATGATGCTTTATTTTGTGATTCAGAAAGTGAAAAGGTGTTAGAGGATCCCTTGGATGCATTAAATCCTTCATGTTACGATAGAGGTAATGGCATGATTGATAATAATGAAGAGTTCATACATGTTGGAAAACGCAAATGGGATGTGATTGGTTATGATGTGGATCCCATTTACGACATTGAGGGTCACTTCCATTTGTTGCCTTCACAAACATCGTATGAGATTGCTATTGATCCTAACATGTGGCAACAAGGAGATGACATGATTACAAATATGTTCCAAACACCCAAGGATGAATTAATGCAATGTTCTCATGACGATTTCCGGTCATACCTTGAGAATTTTGATTAGTATTATTTTGAGAACTTGTATTTATACTATGAAGAAGATTATCAATCATTGTTGTGCTCAGATTTTGTTAAGGGTGAGGACATTGATTTCCTAAATCAAGATACTTGTGATAAGGTTTTCCAACTCCCTTATATTCCTTTATCTCGCTATGTCACTAAGGATGCAGTTGGGAAACATGTCTCTTGTCTCCAGTTTTCTCTAGGGAAAAGATTTCTGTTAGAATTCAAGGGTAGGTTGAATACCTTAAGAATAAGTTTATTATCTCATTCTTTCAACCTTCCCCTAAGAAGTTGTCAGCCATCCTTTAGGTTCTTTTTAGTCCCTTCTCAGACTTCGGGGAATGATTATGTCCAAGGTAGTCAACCTTCAGAATCTTTGAGTCAGCTTCTTGAGCCTTTGACCTTTCACGATCCTTTTCTGAAACTATTTGAGCACTTTCCTAGAAGTGTGACTTGGCATAATTTTGTCCCTCCCTCCCGCCTCCATGAGATAGATTTTATGATTTCCTATGATATGATACATGCTCTAACTCATGCTATTTTTGTGATTAACTTGTAATTGTTTTGGTTTATGATGAAGCACAGAGGCATGCGTTATGAGATATTGATGGGATGGTTTCACTGGTTATATGACTACACCTAGCTTGCAATCAATAGGTAAGTAGAGGTAGGTAGGCATTTGCATCCATTGTACATACCATTGCATGTCATGTTAGTATAGTCATAATTGCCTTTTCATATTGCTTTTCTTCATTTGTATATATTTTTTCTCATGATCATGTATTATATTAAATATTTATCTTTCATTTTTGATTTTATATATCATGTATGGACGAGGGGTGATATCACCACCCTAGATATTTCTAATATATTTTATTGAGATTTAGCATGAACATGTCATACTAGAGATGCTGAGGTTCTCATGCGCTCTACGATGAGCACATGTCCCTGAGTTGGAGCCAGATGTTATCCCCTAGCCTAGGGATAACTAAGGAGATCACATCTCAAGGCCCACAGGTTCCAGACACGGAGTACCAAGAGCGAGATGACCTAAGCATAGCCCCAAAGGGCCCCTCTCTTCTTCAAGTACAATCCACATATCGCTAGCAACAACGCCCATCACACTGGCCTAGTCCTGAAGTGACAATGGGTCTTTCTCCATGAGGTAATGAGCCTGCGTATCATGGTATGCATCTCTCCAATATTTGAAGCACTTGACAATGTTGTATTGAATCCTTCTTCATTTCATGATGTTTGCTTGGAAATTATGCTCTTTTCCTTGTTTAAACCTGGGAGGGTGACACAGTGCCCTAGTAAGATGATTTCCCTTTAGGATGGGTTCCTGTTGGGTGGATATTTGAAGAGTCATCGTACGTTCTCCCCATACTTACCACTTTCCATCTTTATTCCTTCCATATCCCCATATTTTGGTCATTGGGATAGGCTACACTAGGAAGGGTTGTGTCTTATCTCGTGGGAAGAAGGGACTAAAGGCACAGAGGGTAAAAATAGCCGGCAAGAGTTAAAATCCATTTTGAAACCTTCGAGATGATTCGCTCATGGATCCTCGAGAAAGCAGTGGAAAAATTCTCAGTAAGAGAAGGGGACCCACAAGATAACATGAAAACTCAAGGTATTAGTTGATGGGTAGGAGGTCTCATACGAGTCGACCTATTATGACCATGAACATGTAGCGGTATGAAATTACCACCTATCTGGTCACCAAGCTAAGGTAATGTCTCTTGGTTGCGTAACCAATAGAAAGGGGGTCTCATCACGAGCCAACCTTCTCATTTTTGTGAAATGTTTTGTGGATGACACTGTCACTTCTGGTCACCAAGCCATGACAATGGACCTCAACTATTCCATTGTAGCACAAAATCAAAGATCAAAAGAAAGAAATTTAAGAATAAATGAAAATGAATGGGCTAGGAAAAAATTGCATTCATGACAAGGTGCAACTCACCCTCCACAAAGGCGCCCACATGTATGACTCTACATTTCCCTATTATCACATGCACCCCATGCCCAAAGATTTTCTCCATGCCACCTCATACACTTGCATGACTTGGACCAGACTCCACCTGGGAAACACCCCACACTTAAGGGGGATTAGCCCAATAGGACACCTTGATACCCTATCCAAACCTAAACTTATTAAATTGCATAACATCTTTACACATTTGTTTGGGGTTAGGGGGGTTTGATGCACATGTTTGGGTGATTTAATTATTTGATGTGATTTACATGCTATGATCCTTGTGACTTATGGACCCCTGGAGGGTGTACTTGTTGTCTCTGCAGGACCTTTCCCTGTGAACATGTGTGCATGAGGGAATGACTAACTTAGACCTTCATGAGAGCTCAAAGCCCATCGATGGATGCTGAGACCCCAACCATGGGGAAATACAAAGATTGAAGAGTTGCACCAGGAGAAAGAAGGGCATTGTCTTTGAAGGCACTTTGGAAGACCTATATCCAGGGTTTCATGTCCCTCCCACTTGGACGTTATCCCTTAGTGTCCCTAGACGTCACCATGAAATCCCTAGACATCATCCAGAGATAGGGTTTCATCTTTGGATGACATTTATTAGGAAATTGGCACCTGTGGGCAATATTTTAGGCATTTGGAAGTGCAACGTTTCATCTTCCTTGCCCAAAGTTCCATACTTGAGGCTCAATGTCACCCTAGAGGGGCATGCCATCATCCTTGGAGGAGTTATTAGATGTAAATTCATTTTTTTAGGGAAACATTTGATTTTTTGTAACAAATTAGCCAAGTCGACCATGTTTTTGGACCTAAAGGTTAATTAAGGTTATAATTTTGTATAAATAAGACAAATGTACATTCATTTTGATCACAACTTGTCACTTGGAGATAAGGGGTATGAATTTTTTTCCCTTTTGGGGTATATTTCGCTGAAATAGTGAGGCACACACCTCTTAGAGGCAAATTTTGGCAACTTGGATCATTTTGTGGAGTACTATGGCAATCTAGTAATTGTTTTGCATGATTATTCTTGGTGCAAGTAAGTAAATTCTACTTTATGTCATCTATGTTGAATGGTTAATGTATGGTTTACTTGCTCATATTGGATTATGAAATTGCACGCCTAATACATGCTAGAAGTTAAGGAACTTAAGGTATTACTTCCTTAATTTATATTTGTCAAAGATTAATTGAATTAATCTAATAATTTGTGCAACCTCTAGAGCTCTAAAGTGATAGAACTTTAGAGGTTGTTATTAAGTTATTTTTGCACGATATTTCCATCCAAAATAAGTCTAAGGAGAAGGAGGCGCTAGGGCCTAGAAGTGCCTACGCCCTAGCCACCTTCCTTCTTGAGGTCAAAAGCCTAGGAGGACTTAAGGTGCTACTCCTCCTAAGCCTTTTTCCCTCTTAGACTTGTGTATTATCATTAAATACCAACCCTAGGAGAGAGCCACCCACATTGACTCCATTCGCCCCTAAAAGGCACTAGTCTTCATCCCTTTTTTATTGGCAAGAATCATTAAACTTCAAACTCAATTTCTCTACCTGATATCCTACTAACCTAAACTAACTTGCTAACCTAATCTATAAATACTAACAACTAACTTGTTGCTGCCACAATTACTGCTACAACTATCATTTTGCAGCATTATCAACCTACTAACCATCTTAAAACAACCCAAAAATTGTATAAGGCCAGGTACAATCAATAAATGCTAAAGTGCGTGTTCAATTGCCTTAATAAAGTACATTTCTGAAGCTTAATTACTGCTGTCATTACTCTAATTTGCTGCTATTACAATTAACTTAGATAACTTTTAAAATTTATTTGTTGATCGATACATATCTAGATCTTGCATGAGACAAAGTGTTATCATTTGAGACCTTAAGCATCTTGTTATATTGTCCGATTAAGTGCATTTTCTTGGTATTATTGCAGCTGCCATAATATATATATATATATAGCCTTTACAATAGGTTACTGGTAAACATTTATAGGCAACTACCAGTCTAAAAGTAGATTCCTTTGAGTGGATGGGTCAGCTAGTGGATGCCAATTGTTATCTCATCCCTTGGAGGCTCAACCATATGGGGACCCATACCACTTTTATGGAAAGACTCAATATTCCTAATGAATCAAAGAAAATAATACAAAGTGGAATTCTCTGGAACCCACAGAACAGTCGGGACACCATTTTCAGCCCGATAGAAACGAATAAGCAAAGGTACAAAACATATTTAAGTACAAGGGTCCATCATGCTTCCATTTGATTGATGATATTATGCATAGCCACGGAGTCAAAAGAATCTCCACTGTCACTGTGATCACTGTCATAATTGATATGACTAGTCGATGGAGACCCAAAATGATCTGAGAAAGGTGGGAGTCCGTTGAAGCATTTGAAAAAGGGAGAGCCTTGCATAGTAGGTATTAAATCTTCATCTGGAACACAAAATTCACTGTAGAAATTGCTGGAAACTTTATAACTGGGAAGACCAGGAGGTTTTGTTCTAACATCAAGTAGATCACTACCAAGGAAGGATAGATTAAATACAAACCACACATCATAATGAGCGACTTCTTCAACTTCTTATTTTAGACATACTGTGAAGGAACTTCTCATGTTTCGAAACAAACTTGTACTTCGGGGGTAGTATTTCCAAAGTAGGGCAATAAACCACCCAGACCACCATGCTTGGTTATTGCTGAAATTATTGCATTCAAAGAGAAACCAACAAGATCCAGTATATTTTACATGTTGGAATATGGCACATCAGTCAGAGTATGTTATGGCTGGATCATAAATATAAATATATCTCTGACCTTGCATAGGTCCTCCAGAGATGGTTCTATTGAGTAATCGTGAACTTTGTGCAAAATATTTGGATTTTGGAATACAATGGTTGTATTTCTGTACCCATATTTCCAAAATAACTTTACACACTGGGTTGGATTTTATACATTATTCTAAGCAAACAAAATAATATTGAACTGAACAAGAGTTACAAACTAAAATCCAGGTGTAACCAAGAGGGGTTTTAGGAGCAGTAAATGAGCTGGATGCCATCATTTTTATTTCTCTCACTTGCTTGGGAGCTGCTTCTCTTGTCAACAAATCAGCTATGCAATTATCTTTACCTGACTTATACTGAATGTCAAAATCAAAACCATCAAGCTAGAGACTCCATCTTAGTATTCTATTATTACCCCATTCCAAAAGACGTTGGTTAGACAACATGCCTTTCATATGTTTTAAATAAGTTCTAACAGTGAAGTGAACATGTTTTAAAAAGAATCTGAATTTCTTGATTCCACATTTAACTGCAAGTATTTCTTTATGAGAAGAAGGATATTTTATTTCAGCTTATGTAAAGCATGTCGAGGTGTACATGCACACTTCTTCCTTCTGAGAGATAATTTTCTGCAACAAAACCGCTGCCCAAGTTTCATTGGAGGCATCTGTTTCTAGGATCAAAGGCAGGCTGACATCCGGAAGATGTAGGTTTGGAAGATCTTGAATGTTTTTTTTTATAAGATGGACTGCCTTGGTCATGTTTTAATTCCACGACATTGTTCCTTTCAACCGCTTCTGCAAAATCCTAACATCTTTAGCCTGATTGTCATAAAACTGTCTTATGTAGTTGAGGCTTCCCAATAATCTTAGCAACTGCTTAGTGTCAAGAATTTCATCAAGAAATTCAGATACAACTTTTAGAACATGGTCTTGCAATTCAATACATCCTTGAGATATAATCAAACCCATATATTCAATCCTGGTTTTAGTCCAACAAAGCTTAGTTTTACTCAGGACTAAGCCATGCCTAAACGGATGATCATAAACAATATTCAAATGTGCCACATGTGATTTTACATCTAAAGAACAAATCAATAAATCATCTATATATACAATTACAAAAGGTAGGTTTTTGAATATATTATCCATCCTTTTCTGAAATTCTGATGGAGCATTTTTCAATCCAAAGGGAATTACTTTCCATTGGAATTGTCCATGAGGCACAACAAATGCTCTCTTGTACTTGTCTTTAGGGGTTATACCTATTTTCCAAAATCCACTCTTTAAATCAAACTTACTGAAAACATTGCATTTACTAATTTTAGAGAAAAACATATATTTGTATGGTAGAGGAAACCTTATTGCCAATAAGGCATCATTGAGAGCTCTATAGTTGATTACCATTCTGGGTTTTCCTCTTTTCTGCTCACTATGCTTGTTCACATAAAATGAATGACAAGCCCAAGGGCTTCGGCTAGGCTCGATCAACTTTCTTTGCAGTAATTCATTAATTTCTTTCTGGAAATATTCAACTTCTGTTGGAGACATATTATTGGCAAACGCCTTTTGTGGCTTAGCAACATAGTCTTATTTATATGGAAGATCAACAAAGTACTTCTCTCTAGTCCAAAATGCATATGGATAATCTAAAGTACAATCTTTCTCAATCTTCTCTTTTATTTCCTTTATTTAAGATAGACCATGGGTGTTAGCATTATTTATGATTTTTTGTATTTTTGCAAGCTTTTTTGCATACCTGTCTAGCTGAGGCAAGGGTTTTACAAATCCTATTTTGTCTCAAATGTGGACTTGCTAGGTATTAAAATACTTTTTCCAAGAACTGTAAACTGTACAAAATTCTTACCAACAGTAAATGACAAACATCTATTTACAAAATCTTGTCCCAATAGCACATCTGCTCCCATGTCAAAACAATATAGATTTATAGGAACTTTAATACCTTTAATTAGAACCAGAAAATCTGGAACAAATGATTGAATCTTAATTCCAGTCTTGTTTACGGCTCTAAAAGCTATATTGATTGGTTGCCAAAAGTAAGAGGGAATGACACCAAATTTTTCACATGAGTTCATAGCACCAATATCTAGTTGAGCATCTAAATAATAGACATTATAACCATATACTTTTATTTCTACTGATATAACCAATCTGTCCTCAAAGCCGTTGATTTGATTAAAGGAGCTAGGACATGAAGGTTGGTCATATGATATTTGGAGAGACTTTTTAGGATAGAGGGTGATTGTATTTTCTAATAATTCTTTTTCGAACACCTCTTCCTTCTGCTTCTGGAGAAAGCTTAGTTCTTCTTTTTCAATTTTCAAATCTTTCCATATTTCTTTGACCAATGTTTCTTTTTTTTTGATAGATATTTCCAAGGTACTAATTGTCTGATCTAAAGAGGTCTCTATGGGCATATCTTCTTCTTCTTCATCTACATCATCAAGTACTGGTATTGGGTGTTTATTTGCATATGAATTTCTTTGATGTAGGAAGTTTGGCTCTGCTTTATGGCTCAAATATCGAGGTTCTTTAGGCTGAGTTTTGGTAGGCACAAATGCAGAATCTAGAGGGGAATAATACTACAAATTCACCACGCTTGGCTGCTGGTGTAAAGAGATTTGTGAAGTGATGGAGTTCAATTGAGCACAATGGCAGTTAGCAAGTTGAAATTGACCAGGGGTCAAAGTGGAAAGACATGTTTGTATAACAGTATTGCGTTGTAGGAGGGTAGGGAGATCATCAAGATTATTCATCATCTTAATATCAAGAAAGTTCAAATTTAGGGATGAATGAGAAGAATCAGAGGAAGAAACAGGGGAGGAGGGTTGTTCAGGTGTTTCTAAATCAGTGTCTGTTAGAGAGAAGTATTCACCATTTGAACGATAGGAAACTAAATCCTAATCAGCTGGATCATACCCTGTGGTAAACATATCCATGATTTTATTCTGAAATTTAGACTTCTGCCGCAGAGGACACTGTGAAGCCCAGTGGCCAGGCTGTTTACAGATGAAACACTTTGTGTTTTTTTGTCTTTGTAGGAGTAGTCCTTTTCTTAAAATAAGTCTTTTTTGGGAAAGGTTTGCGGTGGCTAAATTTCCTAGGGAATCTTTTCTTGAAATTTTTGGAGGTTTTTTGACAATTAAAACATCCACAATCAGTTTTACAAGAAGCTTTCTTCCCTTTAGTTTGGTCACAACCAAAATGATATGTTTCAACAAATATGTCACGGACACCAGAGTCAAATCCGAGCTGTTTCTTAACAGATTTATGTGTTTTTCTACGTAGACATTCTTTTTGGAGAGTGGTAATGATATGCTCATGAAGACCAGCCATATAAATATCATCAATTTCAACACCAAGTTGTTCTAATCTTTCTCTGACTAATTCAAGAATATTTCTAGGCATAACTGAAAGATACTTACATAGGTATGCTACATTTTCAGGGTTTGGGCATCTATAAAGAAGATCTTGCATCGTGTAGAAAAATTCGGGGAGTTGCCGAATATGACACAACTTTTGACTCATGAAAAGATTTGCATAATGGTCAGTGACAATCTTCTTGTTTCCATAGAATTCATGAATGACTGCTTTGATCAATTCATCTACGGGTTTCTCATCATTCATGATTCTAAGTTTATCATTTTCATTGACTCTGTCCCACCAGAGTCCAAGGTTACCTGTGAATCCCCATGTCAACCGAATAGCAAGTTCATTCCAGGCGACACGATTATGAAAGATTAATTTCCGGGTCTTTGCCCATGCATGCCATTTTTGGAATATTATTACCATCTCATTTAGAGATCGGAAATTGATATTGGTTACAGGGGACGGGTCTATATTTTCTCTTCTAAAACTTGCATGTTCATCAGAATTAGCAGGGTCGAAGGGAACCCTTTTACTGGAACCATACTTGGCATTGCACCATTTTTCCCAAGCAGTTTGGAAAGGATTTCCAGTTGTGTCTGAATCAGAAGATTTGGGCATATTTGAAGCTTCACCTTCTTCTAAAGTATTTATATACAATGAGTGATAAGAGGTGGCTATACAATGGGATTCATAAGATGTTTTAAGTTGTGAGATTTGACCTTTTACTAGTTATAACTTTTCAGAAGCTAGCAGGACAATTTCAACAATTCGAGCAAAGACTGGGTTAGCTAGTTCAGTAACTAACTGCTTCAAAGTCAATTGCTTCATTTTTTTAGTTGGTCTGAATAACCTAAATGAAGTTTGTTCTTTTATCTCTGAAAACAAAATGGGAGGAGGAGATGCCTTCTCCTTGTCGAAAGACTCTTTTAAATCTTGGACTACAGACTGGATTGTTTCCAGTTTTTCCATGATCTGTCCAAGTTTATCTCTAAAATATTCTTGGTTTTGTTCATTGGATTCTAGATCTAAATGGATTCCATTGACATGACCTTTAGTTTGTAGAATATCCTGAGAAATATCATCTAGATTTTGGGCTAAGCACACAGATTGATAATTATAATAATTTTTCATATGAATTATCTCTGGGGATTTATCAACATCAACCTTTCTATATTGTACAAAATCTAGGTCGGCATCAAGAGTATTATTCTTGAAGGTAGGAGTGAAATTACTTAGACCAAGACTTCTTTGGGAAAGGGGAGTGTGCTTATCTTTATCAGCTCTATGCAAAGGATAATTCATCATATTGATTTGATGAGGAGTTGATATCTGCAGACACTCATGACAATTTTCATGTTGCCCATTATGTTCAGTATTTGTCTGAAAGGTTTGAAATAAAGGATTTGTTGATAAAGAGGGTTTCTTTGAGCTTTGAGAGGGAATACAGGCTTTACAGAAACAACATTTTGTTGATCATTTTTGGTGGTATAAAAAATGATCATCCAATTCTGAATGTCCAGAGACGGATACATAAGTTGGATGGGTAGTCGAAGATCTAGGAGAAGACGTAGGATTATTAGTTGTTTGTCTTCTATCAAAGTTGATACTTTGTGATCAACCAATATGCAAAACAAAATTACCAGAGGGATTTTGTTGAACAACCAATTGATGGGTTTCTGAGGGGAGAAACTTTGGTTGATGGGCATGATAATCGGATTTCTATTCTTCAGGTAGAGTAAGCTGGGAAAAACCAAGTGTTAAAGGTGTAACATTTCCTGGACCTACCACGACGCCTTCCAACGTAGCGTGCTTAACAAGCTTAGGGTTTAAAGCAGGAAGAGTTGTGGAAACAAAGCGTAAGCATACAATGGTATGTAACTGGGCAATCTTTGAAGGACAAGCCATATCAAAACCGGAAAATTGTATGTAAGCCTGGAGAAGAGTAGAAATGAAAGGATCTGTGAGTGAAATCTGAAATCGAGGCAGAACGGAGGACCAAACTGGACCATTATGGAGGGGAGCTTGGAATCCTCCAATCATGGCATCTGAGAACTGAATATGTCGGGAGTCAAGGACACAACATAGAGAAGAAGTATTTTAGACCAGGGAGGACTAATGGGTTAATACCAAATCAAATTCTTACT
>SNQJ01S0066606.1:21567-36105 GCA_010110895.2 Picea sitchensis
TATCTAAATTTAATACTATCAGAATGTTAATTGCTTTAGCTACAAAGTACCATTGGAAGCTACATCAGTGAGATGTTAAATCTACATTTTTGAATGGTGAGTTAAAGAAAGAGGTTTACCTTACTCAACCTGAAGGGTTTGTTGAAAAGGGGCAAGAACACTTAGTGTGTAAGTTAAAGAAATCATTGTATGGACTAAAACAAGCACCTAGGTCATGGTATGAAAAGATACTCTTTCTTTCTTCAAGAGGGTTTTATGAGGAGCAAAAGTGATCCAAATCTGTATACCAAATTTGATGAACAGGGGTATATAGTATTGATTTCATTATATGTTGATGATTTAATAATTACAGGAAATGCAGAGAAGTTAATTGATGAAATCAAGGAGCAGTTATCAAAGGTATTTGAAATGAAATATCTTGGTGAGTTACATTACTTCCTAGGTCTTGAAGTTTGGAGAAATGCAGGCCAAACTTTTGTTTGTCAGAGTAAGTATATCAGATAAATACTTAACAGATTTAAAATGGATCAGTGTAAGTCTTCTACTGTTCCCATGCAACAGAATGTGAAACTTTCTTGTGATGATGGTTTGAAGGAGGTGAATGGAACTGTGTATAGATAGATGGTGGGTAGTCTGAATTATCTCACCACAACCAGACCTGATATTTCATATTATGTGAGTGTGTTAAGTCAGTTCATGGAGAAACCTCATGAAAGCAATTGGAATGCAACAAAGGAAGTACTCAGGTTTCTAAAAGGTACATTTGATTATGGTATTAAATATACTGATGCATCTGATGTTGAGTTGATAGGTTATTCATATTCTGATTGCGCTGAAAATCTGGATGATCGGAGATCAACCACTGGATAATTCATGGATGATTTTAGGGGCTAAATTTCGCTCATGGGCTAATTTTCGATGGTTTTTCCAAAAATGAGATTTTCTATTTTAAAAATGATTCGCCCAAATTCTATAGAATAAAAATATTTTACCTTAAAAATCGCCAAAATTTTATAAAAGATATATAAAATACTTAGAAATTTGAATATTTAAAAAAAAAAATCGCCAAACATTTATAGTTGACATATGAAGGATTATTAATATTCACCAAGGTTTCTACATTTTGAAATAAATTTCCATCCTTAAAATCATCCCTGCTCGATATGCGTTTAGCATTGGATCGAGGGTTGATTCATGGAGCAGTAAAAAGCAACCTATTGTATCTATGTCTTCTACTGAAGCAGAATATAAAGCCTTGTGTGCAACAACTTGTGAAGTTGTTTGGTTAAGAAGACTTCTTCAAGATGTTGGAGAAGAACGAAATGAACCTACGATGATCACATGTGATAATCAAAGTTCAATCAATATTGCAAAGAATCCGGTTTTTCATGCAAGGACAAAACATGTTGATGCTCAGTTTCATTTTGTTTGAGAAAAGTTGCAGTCAAATGAAATAGCTCTTATGTATTGTAATACTAGTGAAAATGCTGCTAATATTTTCACTAAGCCTCTTGGAAAGATTAAGTTTGAACTGTTTAGGGAGATGTTAGGTTTATAATTCAATCCTTTCTCCATTAAGGGGGAGACATGGAAATAATGGAGTAAGCGCCAGTTGTAAGCACCATTTATAATCTTCAGTAGTGAGAGTCAGTTGTAGAGGTGCTAAGAGTCTAGTTGTCTTTGGTTTGCATGTAACCGACTGGGTCGAGTCTTTTCCTATATGAGGATGTAATCCGTCTTCATTGAATAAGTGAGAAGTGAGCGTAGCCTCACCATGGTGTTTGTTTTGCATATTTTAAGTGTTCCAAGTATTCTTTAATGATCTTCCTACCACTAATTTCAATTCTCTCTTTAGGAGCTTGCCTATGTCAGTAATGACTGATAAGAATGACCCAGCCAGATCATATTTCACAACAAGGGTACCGGGGTCATTTTTCAGAAGACTATTTCTAGACAAGAGCCTCCATTTCGTGCATTCTTCTTATGGTCTTCATTGGCTATCTCAAGTATGTTTTCTAAACATATATTTGTATTGAGAGAAGCGATGTATTTTGCAGCTAACTTGGTAAATTATATAATAGACTGATTGTAGTGAGCTTTCTGTGTTAATGATAGATTCCCTCCGAAGTTTTAGAAAATAATTCACTGACATGGAACAAAGGAAAAATATCCGCGGGAGGATCTCCCCCTATTGGAGAAGCCTATTACCGTCAATATCAGAAGGATTTCAACGGGTTTCTGAGAGCCCGAGCACAGGAGCTGGTTCGTGGAGGGTGCATGCTTTTGGTTTTAATGGGTCGAAGTTCACGTGAACCAAGCGATCAGAGTTTCATTGCACGTTGTTGGGAGTTGTTATAAAGTAGTTTGAATGGTTTGGTATCTGAGGTAGTTTTACTTCCCTTTCTTACCTTTATTTTTACTGAACTAAATTATGCCCTTTCTTACCTTTCTTTTTACTGAACTAAATTATAAGTGAAGAAATTATATTTGCTGCAGGGGTTGAGGAGGAGAAGCTGGATTCTTTCAACCTGCCCCTATTCTTCCCGTGTTGGGAGGAAGTGAGTAGTGAAGTAGCGAGAGAGGATTCATTTGAAATACAACATTTGGATATCCTCATAAAACCGGATTCTGAAGAGAAGGTTAAAGCCACGAGAGGGCCGGCCTCTGCAAAGGAAGCGTACAGGAAAACATTGCAAAAGAAGTGAAAGGAGTGACTGAAAGGATGTTGGAATACCATTTTGGAGAAGAAATAACATATCTGTTGCTCCACAGATACAGATAATTGTTTGCAAGGTGATGGGGTGAACCCATGAAATATCCAGAGAACGAAGAAGATCTGGTTATAGTACTGGAGCGTAAATGAACAAGTTTGATAATCTATGGGTAGAAGTACTTTATTGTTTTAGGGTTTTTACCTTTATTGGCTTTAAAGGTAACTCATAAAGGTAACTCTTCATCATTTGTATGATCCTAGTTTAAACAAAAAGAAATAAGTTATAATAAAGGTTATGTTTTTTAAAATATAGCATTCATCTTCTTAAAAATATGTTACCCCTTGTTAAAATAAAAGATTCCCATGAGATTCTTATGATGAGTTACTACAAGTCTCATGGTCTTTCTTTGGTATGAGACTTTCTTGATAAGTGTGATTTGTTAGGAGATATATATATATATATATATATATATATATATATAACTGATTTATGATAATATGATTTTATTTATGATAATATGATTTGTTAGGAGAAAAAAATATATAACTCATATATGATAATAATAGTTTGGAGTAAGGGGGGAATTAATATTTTGGAGAAAGTGTATCGTATGAATATTTTAGAATTTATATTTATTATAAATTTAAATGGAATTATAGTATTAAGATAAGAATAAATGAAGGGTGGAAAGTTTATTATTGGCTTGAAAATATTGTTATGGGATAAAATGAAACTCTTTTTTGAGACTCTTGTCACTCTTATTATCTTATAAAGATGTGAAGTTTGGGGATGCACTATCTCTAGGAAATCTTAGAGAAAGATAGAATAGATCCAAAAGAATTTTACAACTTATAATCTCAAAATTAAAGACACTACACCATATCCTATCATTCTCATAGAAACAATCCTTCCCCCATTGAGATCATGGCCATGATTAAGTACTACAAGGAGTTGGTCAACCCTAATCTAGAAGATCAAAATGATCTCTTAGTTTTGACTAGAGAAAAGAAGAAAATCAACATTGCTAAAATAAAAACAAACTCTCATGAGCTAGACAAAGAATTTTTCATAGTTTCAACAATAAGAAGGTTGAAGATGAAAATCACTTTTTCTTGAAATCATAAAAACTATGGTGATTTTGGTAAAAAAAAAATGTAATATTTTTTAATAATTTTATCTAGTGTAAAATTTTAATAAAATAATATTTATTTTTTATAAAAGTTTTTTGGAAATTAGAATGCTATATTTTTGTGATTTTTGAAATTAACAATCAATCCAAGAAGGAGAGGTGGAATCAAATCTCAACATGAGAGATATGATTAGAGATCTAGAAGAAAAGCTAATTAACAATTTGGCCCTAATTAGTTAGGAAAATAAATTGGATATCAAACTCATCAAAGAAGTTGGATCATAAGCATAACAAAATACCTTTGAATCTAGTAATTTTTGGTATAAAAAAACAACAAGATGATGATAGGTTAACAATAGTAAAACAAGAACTAAAAAAAGAATCACAAATTGAAACAAATTACATCATAGAAGCAAAGAGGTTAGGAAAAATAATCAAACATAAAGATAGGTTCATGGGTGTAGAATTAAGTTGTAATGATCATAAATATGGGATACTCAATAAATGTCCAAGCTTAAAAGGGTTAGGGATATTTATAAATAAAGACCTCATTCCACAAGACCAAGTTGAATTAAGGGAAAAAGTTCAAAAAACAAAAACAAACTAGAAAGAAAGGAAAACGAACAATAATTAAAAAACAAAAAACTATTGTTAAGGTCATAGACCTAATGATGATAATCAATAGAAATTTGAGACACATAAATAATTTTTTTAAAGAATTTACTTTTTTATGGAGGACCGACCAATTAAATCTCAATGGATATAAAATCATCATCATTCTCATATTATTTTTGAAATCATATCTTTTATGAATAAAATTATTAAATTCACTTTGTATATTTTAAAAATAAGATTTGATATTTATATTAACTATGCATTTTTTTTTATTTTTTTTTTACCTTTTAAAATTATAAACTTAATAAAAAAAGTTTGGAAAATTTTTATAATGTGATAAATATTTTAAAAATAAAATGCACATATTAGATATTAATTAATATTAGATATTAATTAATGTGAGTTATGCCTTATGTTTTTAATTTTAAAATTATAAACTTAGTAAAAAAAGTTTGGAAAAAAATTATAATGTGATAAATATTTTAAAAATAAAATGCACATATTAGATATTAATTAATGTGAGTTATGGCTTATGTTTTTAATTTTAATTTTATGATTATAGATTTTGTAAATTTATTTTTTCAATGTTTTATTAGATATTAATTAATGTGAGTTATGGCTTATGTTTTTAATTTTAATTTTATGATTATAGATTTTGTAAATTTATTTTTTCAATGTTTTAAGGTTTGTGCACTTTATTTTATTATAAAATTAATAAAAGTTTGTTTTTATTTTAATTTTATTTATTTTTTAATATTTTTTTTTAATAAAAAATTAATTTTAATTTCTTAACTAAAAAACAATATTCTCATAAATATTTATTTATATAATTTTTTTTAATCAATTTATATTTAATTTAACTTAACTATATTAATTCAAAAATATTTATGAAATAAATCAAATCAATATTTTTTTATAATTCTAATAATATAAAAAAATAAAAATAAAAATCTTCAAACAACTCTAAACAATGGCTCTCGCTCTTTTCAATGGGTTGCAAACTTCCTCACAAACAATGTTTTATATTTTATATGACACCCCTATTATATATATATATATATATTATATATTGCAAATGTGGTATAATGTACATATGGGTTATATGTATGTATAATTCTATTTATGTAGTAAATGAGTTATTACATGTAATATTTTAAGATATGTAGTATTTATGGCCACTTTGCAATATGGTCACTTTGCAATTTTTAAAGACAATTTACTTTACTGAAAGGTTAATTCTACACTTTGAAATAATTATTACATTGATAATTACTACAAAAATAATGATGGTTAACATTTACTGAGACTTAATTAGTTTATTGAATTTAAAGAGGGTAAGAGATTGCTTGCAATTCTTTATAATTTTGTTAAGTTGACAATAACAAAGACAAAGATGAACTTAAGACATTAAGATAGCTCAACATCTAAAGACGAATTTCAAATCCTCCCTTATTAAAATATGGTTATAAATTTTTAGTTCCTTTTATTTTAAGTTTTAGGCAAATTCATAAAATGTTGTTTACTACTTTCTTTCATGTGTGATATGTCAAGATAAAATCATGAATCAAGAATGAAGGCAGTGTACCTAGTTAAATTCAATGTATTAAATTTATAAACGGTATGGGAGCATAGCCTATGTATACAATGCATTTAACACAAAATAATTTTGCAATATATAAGTTAAATTTGTCATTTGAAAACTTTATTAGAGAAGATCAACCATAATAACACAAAATGAAAGAAAAAATTATGATGGCATAAAACCCCAGAAAATAATAAAATTAAAGAAAAACAATAATACAAATTATAACTAATTTTGACCCTTAATCTTAAAATTTAAACTTCAAATTGATGATTTAAACTTCAAATTGATAATTGAATTATTTTCATTATAATAGTTTCAATTTTTTAATATCAATAAAATATATTTAAAAACCAAAAATATCAAATTCCAACCATGATTGGAGATTTTGATTCATTCAGTGATCATGTCACACAAAAGTACGATCAACACATTCAAAGCATACGTTTCATTCATCTTAAATGCATGAAGATATACCTATGTTCCCTCTGTCCGTTGATATCACGTATAGTCGCTCCTAGCCAATTTTCGGTAATAATTTATGGAGACCTCGACTCTACTCGCTACAAAAGAGCTAGTCTCTCTTGCAATCTTGATAAGATGGAATATAAGTGTTTTAATTTACGCTGAATTATTTAAAAATAATAAAAAATATATAAAATAGTATATATTGATATTAATTAATTAATTAAAATATAAATTTAATTTGTAATATCATATTTATAARGGAACTTTGGGAACGCGGATAAAGTTGGGAGTTTCAATATTATATATTATTGAGGTTGTTTATATAGATACATGTTTATATGGTCATCAAGTAAAGRCTGAGCATCTRGTAGCTTTGTTACAACCTCTTCCTATATTCAGATGGAAATGAGAAATTATTTYGATGGACTTCATCACATGTTTTCCTAAGGCTCAAAGACACAATGAATCAATTATGGTAGTGATTTATAAAATAAGTAAATTTGCACATTTTATACATGTGAACTCTACTTATAGAACGATTAATATCGCTGAAATTTTTATGAAAGAAGTTTTTAGATTGCATGTGGTTCTTAAGATGGTGATTTCAGATAGAGATGTCAAATTTACATCCAATTTTTGGAAAGAATTTTTTGCAAGTTTGGGTGCTAATTTGATTTTCAGCACAAGTTATCATCCACAAACGGATGGGCAACAGGACRAAGAAATAAAATTATCGAAAACATGTTACGAATGTATGTAAGAACAAAACTAGCTAAGTGGGAAGAATATTTGCACCTAGTTGAGTTCACATACAATAATGAGTATCAAGCATCAGCTAATATGAGTCCCTTCAAAGTGTTATACAAAAGGAAATGTACAACTCTGATCAATTGGGATAATCCGGTTGACATGATTATGGTTGGACCAGAAATGCTCCAAGAAATGGACAAAATGGTAAGAAGGGTACAACTGAACTTGAAAGAGGCACAAGATCGAGAGAAACACTATGCAGATCTAAAAAGGAGACATCAAGAATTCAAAATTCGGGAACATGTATATCTAAAAGTCAAAGAAAGAAGAAGCTCCCTAAAGCTAGGAAATTGTTCCAAGTTGGCACCAAGATTTTGTTGCCCTTTCAATATATTAACTTGAATCGGACCAGTGGCATATAAACTGACACTTCCTACAAATTTAAAAGTTCATAATTTTTTTCATGTTTCATTATTGAAAATATATATTCATGATCCTACTAACAACATTGATTGAAACATGGTGCATGTGGAACCAGAGGGAAAGTTCCAAGCAAAACCTCTATGCATTCTGGATAAGAAAGAAACAATACCTTGGAACAGAGCCATCGCCCAGGTAAAAGTGCAATGGAAGCACTTTAGTCATGAGGAGGCCACTTGGGAAATAGAAGAAGAAATGTGGAAATCTTATCCAATTCTGTTCACAGAGATGAATGGAAAGGAATGGAAAGTCCTAGTCATAAGATAAATACAACATATGTGGGAGGCAGGACGTTTCTTAGCATGTTGAGGATAAAAAACTATTTTGTTTTTATGAGCACATATTGTGTTAGGAAAAAACATTTCCTGAATTTTTGAAGGTGACAGTGGCCAAGGAAGTTTACTCAGTTTTCCCTTATGGACTCATTGTCAAGCTAGGGGGTGATCACGACAAGTGATCATGATTGTCCTGTTTCTACGGTTGGGAGGAACGTGGTTGTTCCATTTGTTTTCCTAGCATCAATATTCAAATATGTATCTCAATTATGTATTTTCTTTTTTGATGTTATATGGTCGATGTTATAGAATGTATGTTTTATATTTATATATATACATAAATACAAATCTATTTAAGTGGACTGTATAGCCATTATGGATTCGTGGCTTGCCACTATTTAGAAATACTTGTTAGTGTTGTTTTTTTGAAGTGATATATTGGACATAATAGACTTATTCCATTGCTTGTTGTTCAATTACTGGTTAAAAACAAACTACTTCAGAAAGGAACAAGTTAAATAGATTGTATCGAAGGTCCTACTATGATGCTGAGTATAGTTAGAAAGGAATAAAAGTCCCATAATACATTTGTTTTATCTATTAACACAAAAAGATATATGTTACAATAGATCTTAGAATGATATGGAAAAATACAATTATTACACTCAATAGGTTTCTAACCAAAAGTAATACAATTGGGATTTCCATAGACCCAAGAACTCCATAGCTAGTTTAAACAAAATTTTAAAAGAGTCTACATTAGACCATCTATAACACAAAAGTGAATGAATGGATGGACTGGTGGAATAAAACCATGGAACCCAGACACCTTTTAGTGGTTGGACACTCTTCGCCAAGTTGTACTGGTATTTTCAACCTGTAAAGGAGTAATATGAAGGTGTTAATATCAACACTAGTTTTCAATTCATTAAAAGAATGAGATAATAAAACAAGTTGAAGGACTAACTTATCTTGGGTCCATATTGAACATCGGATGGTCTAAGTACGCCCTCGTGAAGTAGTCGATCCATGTCTCAGGAGGAGGAGTGGGTTTGTAACCATATGATGGGTTCCCTCGCAAGAAAATCAGACCCATCATCAAAATTATATCCATCTGTACATTTCCACTTATGAATTAAAGAGAGAAACCATACATTAATAAGGTTTTGTTGCTTTCATCAATTCTAGATATGCTCTCAAAAAACTTTAGGCTATGAAAGACAAAGAACAATTATAAACAAAAGGTATAGAATGTAATCGAGGAGAAGAAATTGGTAAACAAATAATTTAACAAAGCTAGCGATAGAAAGCTTATTCTTCCAAATGCTAAAACAATACAAGATCATTATCCAAATAATCGTTATTACAGAATAATCATCAAAAGAATTACTTAGAAGTAATTACTAAACCATTTACAAGGGACCAAATGTCGAAATGAATTTTTTTGAGACAAAATTGAGAACTAAATACAGAGTTAACAAATAAAGAAGAGTTACGTTTAGTTCCCGTAATACATAGATGAAATTCCGACATAGATAATAATAAATTTTAAATCGAAAAGTATTTATAGAGACACAAAGGATGCGACCTGGGTACATTTAATTACGATAAGAACCTAATTAGTTGGTTAAACATTATTAATGCAAGAACGTGCTCAAACCCCTTGAAAAACCCTTTCATCGTGCATTCAACAGGAGATGTCGCAAATGAATGGGGAAATGTATAATAAGTAATAACAAGAAGACCCTTTAATACAATACTTTTGAATTGAGTTTTTGTTTCAAGAAAATGTCTTTTTACGATATCCCTAAATTATCTAGACTAAATTTTTTATATAACGGACGAAATATAAAGTGAATATCGTTGTTGAGTTAGCTGTAATGCTTTAACAAATACATGTCATCAATAAATACATATTAAATTCAAAGAATGAAGTATCTAGGAAAGACATTGCAGAGACAATATTAAACCCTTGACAGAGATAGAGTTACGATTCTTACTCAGAAATGTTCTCGATTTAAGAGGTTAAATACCCATTGAATAGGTACACAGAAACAATTGATTACTTTTAAAGTGGAATGAGGTTTTCAACCTTACTATACAAATAGACAGAGTTTGAATACAAAATAACCACACAAGGAATTAAATTGTCAATATTGTAACGATTTTTTTTATAAATGCAACAACTTCAAGAGTTACGACCAAGTCCTTGAATGGAAAGAATAACACCATAACTACATTAGGGTAATGACTTTCATACAAGGTCTATACTTTTTCAAAGTCTCTAGGATGATAGTCATGTCATGCAAAGTCTCTCTCTTACTAGAACTATCTAGACAAGGACCACAAGGTCTAACGATCCTTGTTTAATTTTTAAACCAAAAACGATTAAAAAATTTAAGTATTCTTTATTACAAATGTTTCACGGGGAATTCCATCCACGGGTTTTTGACTAGATAGAAACCAAAAGGGAATGGGCATGAAGACTTGTATTTTGACAGAGGAGAAACATAGTAACTCTATCCCTTCGAACTCAAATCCTAATTAATGAAAACTCAAAGGAATAAACAATACATGTAATGAAAACTTGTTATTACAGTCGGAGTTATATCCCTGGAAGAAAACTTGTAAAAACACCTACAAGGTCGCATAACAGGATGTGTTTTCAACCAGGATGTAATGAAAAGTCTAGCACAAGAAAGGTGATGGAATAACCTACAAATAACACATTGCACAAATAAATCCTTGTAACAACCACATTGATGCGACCACAAGCGAAGCCATTTTTTTTGTTTTTTTGGTTTTGAAGAGTTAAGGGCATGAAGGCAATGATAAAAAAAAGTTTTACCACATCCTAGAGAATGAACAGAAGCGTGCAACCCAGGTAACAAGAAACTGCGACACCACGCACAAACACAAGGGAAACTAGGAAAACATGCGCAGAATAACAAGGAGGATGACTACCCGCCCAACTCAACATGAACACACCTACAAGCTAAGGGACAACATCCCCATCCCGATATCATGACCTAGAAAAACAAAGACTAGAAGCTTAAGGCGCGCAGACCTAACACCTGAAGGCATTCAACCCTTGCGCCAAAATCAACTCACACGCTCGACAACACTCACAGCAAGGCACCTACTCCGGCCAAGATATGGTTCGCCACTATCCCCCCAGGGACTGCCATGATCCCCTCATCAGGAAGCATGTTGTTCCCAGGTGATAGATGTGTCAATAACCTTGGCGCAACACATCCTATCTAGACCAAGTGATCTAGATAAATCCGATGCGCTAGGAACCGAATACAGAGAAGAAACCACACTCATACCCCAACAATAGGTCGATGAAGCACCAAAATGAAAAACAAGGGATGACGCAAGCCAAAATTCCAACATCGTCTGTGACCCAACCAATCCCCCAGTCTAACTAGTCAATGATTACAATCTATTTTAACACGTGTTTCCATTCTAGACGGGGCACGTCTAAGTTACAACTCGTTATTAACTTAAATAACAACATTAACAATATTAAGGTAGAGTGTTATCATTATAACACTTATGAACAAATAAATCTCAACATGTAGTCTAGTTATACTGACTGAACTAACAATGCTATCTGTCTACTATCATTGAGAAGGAAACTGCTTATTATTAACATCGTTGTAGCATTTTATCAAGGAAAATAACATAGCAGTTATGTAGCAATTAATATAGCAGTTAACAAGGCAATTAACATAATGAATAACATAACAATTAATTTAGCAATAACAAGATAGTTTACATGATTGTTGTCATAACAAGTAATATAGAAATAACAAGGCATTTAACGTGTTAGTTAACATGCAATTGATATATCAGTAACAAGACAATTCACATGACTGTTAACATGACAATTAATAGCACAATAACAAAGCGATTTACCTAACTGTTAACCATTTAACTCATTGTGGCATTTAATCAATAAGAATGAATTTGCTGACCATTAACATTGTTGTAGCAATTGTTCTGGCTATTAATAAGGCAAGTCATATAGCATTTAGTATTGCAATTAACATGGCGATTAACATAAAAGGGAACGACCGACAATTAACCTTGAAATAGCAATTGTTCTCGCGTTTAATATGACTAACACATAACAATGAATCTAGCTATAGCAAGGCAATTAATGGACCCAAGAAATTGTTGTAGCCATTATTGTCGTTTCTAGGTTAAAGGGGCAGTCAAAAATTGAGGCAAACTCGAGGCCTTTCAACCGCAAATGCAACCGACAATTGGTGGCGAATTCAGGGTGGATAACAGGAAAAGAAGTCATCTAAATCATGGCAATTTCATGGTCAATTAAGGTGGCAACACAATCAATTTCTAAATATCAAAAATGTGGTCATTCGAGCAAGTAAATTTATGATTTAAATGGATAAATCATGGGTGATTTCTACAGCAACACAATCAACTTTTGATTATCAAAAACATGGTCATTCCAACAAGTAAAGTTATGATTTAAAAGGCTAAAATTGTGGGTGATTTCTACATCAACACAGTCAACTTATGATTATCAAAAATGTGGTCATTCTAGCAAGTAAAGTTATGATTTAAATGGCTAAAATTGTGGGTGATTTCTACAGCAACACAGTCAACTTTTGATTATAAAAAACGTGTTCATTCCAGCAAGTAAAGTTATGAATTGAATAGGAAAAAAGGGGTGGGGGAATTCAACATGCACACAATCAATTTTTATTTACCAAAACCATGGTCATTTCGGAAAGTGAATTTAAGATTCAAAAGGCTAAATTTGTGGATGATTTCTACAGAAACTCAGTCCATCGTTTGAAAGAAAAAACGTGGGGATTTAAAACGACAATCTTAGTCTCATTTGAAAGTAAAAACGTGTGCATTTAAAACAACAAACTCAGTCTCATTTGAAAGAAAAAACGTGGGCATTTAAAACAACAAACTCGGTCTCATTTGAAAGCAAAAACATGGGCATTTAAAACAGTAAACTTAGTCTCATCTAAAAGCAAAAAAGTGGGCAATTAAAATAGAAATCTCGGTCTCATTTGAAGGTAGAATGTGGGCATTTAAAACAACAAACTCAGTCTCATTTGAAATAAAAAACGTGGGCAATTTCAAACGAAAATCTCTATCTCATTTAAAAGAAAAAACGTTTTTCTATTTGCAGGATACCAATACCAAATGCAGACATGAATCAATTCGTTTTTCCATTTCCAAAATACCAATACAAAATGCAGACATGAATCAATTTGTTTTTCCATTGCCAGAATACAAATACAAAATGAAGACATGAATCAATTCGTTATTCCATTGCGATAATACCAATACAAAATGTAGACATTAATCAATTCATTTTTCCATTGCTCGAATACCAATACAAAATGCAGACATGAATCAATTCATTTTTCCATTGCCAGAATACAAATACAAAATGCAGACATGAATCAATTCATTTTTCCATTGCATGAATACCAATACAAAATGCAGACATGAGTAAGAGAACCAAAAGGATCCAATCATCCAAGGACAACAACGGAGGTAGACGGTTGATATGTTCGTCCTTTGCTCGTCATCCTCACACAGAAAGGTAGGGCGTTGAGATCCATAGGTCTATTAACGTCGAAGCGATGATTGTAGATCAGGCTCCTGGCCGACTGCCCAGGCGAGGAATGATGAGCTAGGGATGATAGGCAAAACCACCACAATGGTCATAATCAAACACCACAAAGAGGTCAAGACATGCCGGGAAAAAAATGCCATGGGAGTCAATCAATCATCGAGCTAGGCTATGAAATAAATCCAGTCATCAATCTAGACAATCAACTTACTTACTCCATTAAACATGCAGATCCAAGCATAAATACTACAACAATCTACCATACAAAAATGAAGCGAGCGTACCATTGCCTGATCGCTCGCTTTGAGTGACATCCCGAGCACTCCGTGAAACTCCCGCTTGGAGACCAACAAGACTTCACCAATACCTCCCAGTCAATGCTAGGGGTACTCTTCTTACCCCTTAGGCCCCTGAGCCGCAAAGGGGCCACACACACTATCCAGAGATTCAGCTAGCTCCCAACTCACCTCGCAAGGCCAAGCTACCACTCCTCACCGAGTTGGGTATCCCAACTCCCACACGCTAAGTCAGTCAAGTAGACATTTCTACAGCGTAACGTTAATCAAACATAAGAGATCCTTGATCTTTCTCCTCCCTTCATTATATAGAGTTTCGAAGTCCCTTACTTTCCTAAAATCTCATTTAATTAAGTTTTTAAAAATTACATCCAAAACATTTATCCCCGTACAAGTGTCACCCATCCCCTTCATTCCTCCACAAATTAATTTCTTTAATTAATTAATTTTTCTTATTTCCCTCACCCACCTACATTCACTCCTAGAATCGCTCCTAGGTGTCCCCAAATTCTCTTACAGGTTTTAATGACTTTCCCTATTATCAATTTGTTAGTTCAGTTTTAAATTAGAAAGTTCTTAATGGTAGATACCTTACTAAGTTTA
>SNQJ01S0066606.1:43083-58669 GCA_010110895.2 Picea sitchensis
TTCTATTTCTACATTTGGACTCATCAAACTTCTCTTTTAAACAATCTCTAGAATGGTGTCCAGACTTTCCACAGTAAAAACATGCATCAATTTTCTTAACATTATCATTAGTCTTTGGTGGTGTCATACCTTGATGTGGTTTTACATGTGGAGGCTTACCTCCCTTATTTATTTCCCATGGCTTTCCTATGTATGGTTGTTCCCATTTGCCAACAAACCCAGATATAAATTTTGAGACATGCATTAAGATTTTTTCTTTGTAGTATAAAACTCCTCTACCCTACAATGAGATTCTCATGCGCCACTCTGCTACAGGCTTTGCCAACAAGTTGTGACCCACTCCACGCAAGTTGTTCACAATCTCAACATGCACAAAAATCAACTGATCTTCTTCATATTGCGGATCGAAATCCTCCAACAACAAAACACACAGATCAATCTTTGAGAAGTGACACCAATGAATGTTAACTAGTTTCCAAAGACACGAATACTCTCTTATTATCCATGGACTCCATTGAAAGGGGAGTGCAGAAAAGTCTTTCCGAGCAAAAAAATAGACAACACAAAAAATCACAGGTAGAATTTGGAGTAAATCAAACCTTATCATTACTTATTGTTATAACAAAACCTCAGTAAATCAAACTTATTGTTATAACTAAATAATTTCTAGAGTACTCTTAAAATTATCATTTTAAATACTATAAAAATTAATCATTTAATTTTAATTAAAATACATCATTTATCTTTTCATATAGGATAAAATACCAATTTCCAAAATGTCTAACCAACATTTTACCATTTTAGGAACACATGAAGCACATTATACTTCAGAAAATGTTTTTGTTCATTGGTCATGGGGAATAAATGCAATGTTGTTGACAATGTACCATGCTTCTAGAAGGTTCATAAAATCCAATGAGCATAACTTGTATAATCCATCTAACTTTGAACAAGGTTGGAGGTATATAACTCATTTTATTAAAAATAACTCGAAAATTAACAAACTAGAAAGTTTTATGATTGATTTTATTAAAATGATCTTGAAAAAGACAAAAGTTACTTCTACGGTCTTAAATTAAACCTAGTCAAGAAGCCACAGTGTATATAAGTCACAAACATGTCAAAGTATTCACATTATAAGTTTCATCATTTTCAGTTCTCCATGCACACAAAATTGCCTAAGCTCATTGGATGCCTAAGCTGTACTGAAAATTGGCAGTGATAGGTCTGAGTGTTGGAGGGTTTGTTTGTAAGTTCGTCGATGGATTTGGAGAAAGTGTTTCATATGAACGTCGGTCTCGGAGAATTCAACTATGATTAAAATTCCATTGTCTTACAAGTTTGGGATTTTAATTAAAAAATTATCTTTGTTGTTGATGCACCTGCATCATTATATTTCCACATATAGCTGCTAATGTTCTAGCTTCATGTTTTTGTTGATGATGGTGTTACTCCATATCTACGCCGCAGATGATGTTGATGTTCAGTTTCTACTGATGTTTATGATGAAAAAAACTTCCAATGATCTATAGATATGACTCAAAGTGTTCCCAATGTTGATGATGATGTCCCCTCCTCTTGATGATGTATTGAGTCCAATCAGTTGTTATTAATATTGTTAGTAGAATACCCTTCTCGTTAAGGGGGAGTGTTGAAATATTGTAACTTTGAAGAATATTTTATTTAAGAGGGAGTGTTCAATAATATTATTATATTATATTTATTAATTAGGCCCTATTGTGTCTTTGTAAAAGTAAACCCTTTTGTGCTTTGACAACTAAATGAAAATTAAAAGGGTAAAGTGACAGGTTGGCCTAGAGACCTAGACCTAATTAAGGGAGGCCAGACTACTATTTATAAAGGAGAATATCACCTCATTTTCACACTTGCTCATGAGCTCTGCATCAAGAGAAAAAGTGCACAAGTCTTGGAGGAGAACCTACTACAAGTGCGGTTGACGTCAAGGAGGGTTTATGGTCTATCTCCTGGTATTTCTTGATCAAGTGGTACGCTACTCTTCCTAGTGAAGGAGTAGAGGAGGATATTCTATTTTGTCTTTGTTCTATCTATATTGAGGAAGTTTTGCTAGTTTTTCTTCCCCATGAGTGTTTCCCAGTATAATCTGTGTGTCTCTATTGTTTCTGTGATTGCCTCTCTTTCAGTGATCTTATTTATACATCTAATGTGCTAAATGATTGTAATAATAAAGAAGAACCATAATTGCTAGTTGTGTAAGTAAAAATTCAACATATTTGATTTGAATATTCCAACAAGTGTATGCTGTTTTGTGAGCTTCTAATTTTATTTTCAACAAGGAAATCACTAGATAACAAGACACCTAGGTTCCATAGTAATGGATTTCAACACTAATTCCACCTCTTTCTAAATATTAGTGTAGTTAATCTTAACTTCCATGTAATGATGTGTTATCCACCCATTCCTCAACTCCACCGATATCAATGCTTTCTTCTTCCTTTTGTAAAAGTATTTGGGGCACTTCTCAAGGTGAAATTTCCAATAGTTCTCCTCAGTTTGTCCCTTTGGACCACATCATTTACATTGTTGGATGGAAGGTGTTTCTTCTATTATTTCTTCCATGATATTCTTCTTGTTTTTCCTCTTTCTCTACCTCTCTTGTGGTTCTACTTGCCTGTGGGTACTTGTTTGTTTCTTTTTCTTGTCTCCCTAAAGTTATTGTGCTTGAATAATGGCCCCATCAATTGTTTTTGTTCTAAATAACATCAGTTGTATACGAATTTGAGGGAACAATGCCTCCAAATACTTGAATAACATGTATGGACTTTTGAGAGAGACTCCCATATGAATTTCTCTCTTCCTAAACTCTGTTGTGAACTCTTACATTGATTGTCCTTGTCTCTGCCTGAAGTAATGCCATAGTATTTGTTAATTTTCCTCATATCCTATTAGATAAAATTGATGTTTTGTCGTGTCCTTTAAAACTTCCCAATCGACCACTAGTGGCTCATTTCCTAGTTCTTTTCTTACTGCATCACTCTCCCACCATGTTAAATCACGACCTTCAAGCTTCAAACAAGAAAAAAACAATCTTTTGTTTTCTAGTTTCTTCACGCATGATAAAGTATACTTCCATCTGTTTTATCCATTTGTTTATGCGGATAGCATCCACTTTCCTGGTATAAGGCTTGACATCCACCTTGGCCTCTATACAGAAAGGTACCCGTGTCTTTCTATAATTGGATTGTCCCATCTCTGCCTCAATCTTACACTATGTATTTGGGTTATTTTATTCCTTCTTGGAGGTTCATGACAAGCCTCTATTAATGAAGTTTCCTTGCTCTTTGTTGCCAATAGTTAAGACACCATTGATGTCAATGTGGAGAAACTCTTCTCAAATCAATCCAATCTGACCCAGAGATCTTCTTCTTCTTCTTCTCCTTTATAATGTTCCCCTGACATTCTTGATGATATACTTCTCTATATCACTAGAAACAACTCTTTTCCACTTCATTTGTAATCATTGTGGGCACTTACCATATTGGTCCCACTAAATGCATTCGAACTTTTACTCTGATACCATCTGATCCATATCACTAACAAAAAATCCTTTTCTATTTACTATAACCTTAGCTTTCACAAGTTTACAGAAACTTGACTAGCCGAGCCAATGTCAAGTCGAAAATATATCAGCCAACCAACCCCAAGTTGGGTTGACCAACTGCTAGGGAATTTGATCTCCGAGAAGTCAGGTCGAAAGTTTAGTTGTAAAAAACATAATTCGACCAAGTTGATTTGACTATGTTATGGTTGACCTAGTGAACCAAATCGACCAAATGAAAACCTAGTCGATCAAAGGGAAAATCTTGTCGGCTAGGAATTTTGCTTAGCCTAATAAATGAGGGGGAAAATGACCGATGAAGTTGAAATGTTCAGGGGTGAGTCAATTTGATCAAAAGTGAAGGAAGTAACTCAAAGGGAGAATTTGACATCCAGTCATGAAGGGACAACTTCTGAAAGTCAATTTGGGCAACCAACTATTGGGAAAAAATATCTGAAGGGAATTTTTGACAAACAACGGTATGGGAAAACATATAAAAGACTATTTCAATGACCCGGGACATACAAAGACACCTATGGGTGATTTTTGGTAGTCCACAACACATCAAAACATTTTGGAAGATTATAAAAATGCAATAATGTTTTGGTTAATGTGTAGCTAATAAATGCCCAAAAAAACCCAAATGTTGAAGTATGATCTGTATATCAATTATGGGAAAAGGAAAATACCATGACAAAGTTGACAACATGAAGCATGTCCAACGAACAAGGTATCGACACCAACTAGTAGTAGAATTGACTCAAGGAGTGAGAGAAAATCCCCCAAAACTCCTAAAATGAAATTAGAAACCCCAAAGTAAGTAGAAACAACTCTGGAAAGAAGGTCATTGATTTCAAACTTTAGAATCAATTATGGGTAGTATTAAAGAGAAATTATTTTGGCTTAGTGACCCATGGGAAATTTCATCTAAGTAAAAATGAATTTGATCCTAGCTAGCATGGATTTATCGTCACCGAAACAAAACACAGATCGGAATTAATTTTTAGTGAACACCATTATCATTGAATTATAATGCAAACAATTTCACCCATAGACAAGGAAATCAACATCTAACAAGCACGCACACACATAACTCATAGTTTAACCTGGAAACCCAGACAAGAAAACCAACATTCTTTAGACTTCAACCAAGCTCTTTATTATTCAGCAATCGGAAAGTTACAACTTCTCTCATTCATCTCTATGCTTCTTAGTGACATCTAGGAAACCTCTCTACATCATTCACATCTAAAGCATCACTTTCTCATTGTGTGGAAACATGATATAGAAGACTGAGTTGACAAGGGGGATAGTTGGAAGGTCAGGCATCCCCAACACTTCAAGTTCTCTCTAGTTCATTTCTCCTTATTTTCTTTGTTGTTTTGTCTTTTTTCCCATGTGGAAAAGGTCTCATCAGCATCTCATTATTGTTTTTCATACAACCATATATTACCATACTTCAATTCAACTTTAGACTGCATTACATACAATGGTAGACATCAATAGCTATGGCATGTGGCTCCTCAAACCAACAAGTTGATCCCGACTTCTCCCATAGCCTTAAACATTGTTTGTGTTGATCATCTTAGATCCTATATCACCAATTATTCTTATGGATCTCATTTGGATCATGTTGTCACCACTAAAATTGAATAAAAATACTTAATTTAATTCAATGATTATATAACCCATCACAATAAACCTTTAAATTTAAAATAAAATTACAACATAAAATCAATTTAAAAATAATTATAAACTCCTAATTAAAATTATATAATTTATTTAATTTTCTAAAACATTTTTTATTTCACACTTCCCTAATCTAAATAAATTTTAAAAAAGTTGCTTTAAATTACTTTTCAGAGATGAAAGTAATTTAATGATGTTAATTAATTAATTTATTTAATAATAGAAAAAATAAACAATTGATTTCGATTTCTTAAGAATAAAATATTGGGATCGTGATAATATGAAAAGTAAAAATCGAATAATTGTATTTGTGGTGAAAACTGTATATGATAATATGCAAATAAAAAAAAAATAGAAAAGTAAATATTTTATTTATTTATTTCTTAAAATAATTGTTTATCTCAAACTCACATAATTATTTTTATTTAAAAAAATAATATAAAGTATTTTACAAAATATTCATTTATATTTATAACGAAAATTCAGATTAAAAAATATTTTGAATTATTTATAATTGATTTTTATGGTGGAAATATACGAAATGATCTTATATACATAATTTTAATAATATGAAAAATATAAAAATAAACACAATTATAAATCTATATAATTAATTTTACTTTTATAATAAAATGGATTCCAATTTGATTATAGGTAGTAAAAGGGAAATTATTAATTTTTTTAAAAGGTCATAATGAAGTAGGGTATGTATATTTGCATAGACTTTATTAGTCATAATTAATAATTTATTTATTTTTGGTTTTCCGAGAGTATGACATAAGGATGTTTAGTCTTGACTAAACCATTAAAAAATAAACAAAGAAATAATATTGTAGAAAAAATATAATATTAAAAATATTATTACATCAAAATTTAAAGTGAAAATGTGGTGGGATAAAAAGTTAGAGGGAAAAATAAAATTAAGGTATTATAAGGAGGTAATCAACCCTATTCTAGAACATAAAAAATATCTTTGTGTTTTGACAAATTCTCATGAGCTTCACAATGAAACTAGTGGTTGGTCAATTCTCAAAACATCATGGGATGAAAGAGTCTCTCACCTTTGTGACACTTCGAAGATTGAAAATGATAAGCACTTTGTCATACTCCATCATATACCTAAATTAGATTTCAATTTTAAAAGATTTGTCTCACTACCAACTTTTATGACTTTTTAAATCAACACAAATATGGTGATCTTGAAAAACTTTTCTTAATACTTTTCTAGTAGGTCATTCTTTACAAGATCAAATAGAAACTATAAAAAATTTCACAATTTTATAGTAAAATGTCAATTCTTTTTTCATATATGATAAAATACCTATTTTTTCTTTTTTCATATATGATAAAATACTTATTTTTTCAATATGATAAGTAATTTTTTTTATCATTTTAATATTAAATAAAATATATTAAATTCAATATTTTTAAATATATTTTTAAGAATAAAACTTTTTATTATTTTAATATTTAATGAAATAAAATAAATTTAATGTGTTTTAATTTTTTAATAATAATAATAATCTAATTTTAAGTTCACACCAAAATCACACACCATTTAATATTCAAGAGAACATTTTATTTTCTATATAACAAATAAATATTTTTATCATTTTAAATATTAAAAAATTAATAAAATTTTATAGTGAAATAGCCCCTTCCAATCTTACTAATCATCATTTTACCACTTTAGTAACATATGGAGGATGTGATACTTCAGAAAATGTTATTCTTCTTTGCTGCCCTTTCTTACCTTTGTTTTTACTGAACTAAATTATAAATGAAGACGTTGTATTGCTGCAGGGATTGATCGAAGAGGAGAAGCTGGATTCTTTCAACCTGCCACTCTTCTGCCCGTGTCGTGAAGAAGTGAGTTGTGACGTAGCGAGAGAGGGTTCATTTGAGACACAACGTTTGGATATCCTGATAAAATCGGATTCAGAAGAGAAGGTTAAAGCCATGAGAGGCTCGGCCTCTGCAAAGGAAGCGTTGACTGAAAAAAATTGCAGAAGAAGTGAGAGCAGTGACTTAAGAAGCGAGAGCAGTGACTCGGCCTCTATTATTTCGGAGAGGAAATAATAGATCTGTTGTTCCACAGATACGGAGAAATATTTGGAAAGCGATGGAGTGAACCCAAGAAATATCCAGAGAACGGAGAAGATCTGGTTATAGTACTGGAGCGTAAATGAAAAAGTTTGATAAAGCGATGGAGTGAACCCATGAAATATCGAGAGAACGAAGAAGATCTGGTTATAGGACTTTATAATATATAGGTAGAAGTACTTTATTGTTTTAGGCTTTTTATTTTTATAGGGTTTTAAAGATAACTCTTCATCGTTTGTATGATCCAGGTTTGAACGATAAGAAATAAGTTATAATAAAGGTTATGTTTTTTAAGAAATAAATTATAATAAAGGTTATGATTTTTAAAAATATAGCGTTCTTCTTCTTAAAAATATGTTACCGCTGGTTAAGTTAAAAGATTCCCATGAAGTTCTTATGATGAGTTACTAGAAGTTTCATAGTTTTTCTTTGTATAAGACTTTTGTGTGTGATTTGTTAGATGAAAAATACATATAAAGGATTTATGATACTAGTAGTTTGGATCTGTTAGATGAAAAATACATATAAAGTATTTATGATATTAGTAGTTTGGAGGTTGGAACTTAAGAGCTTGTTTCATGTAGAAGCGTTCGATGGCTCTGCTGCAAACCCTAACGCTTTGTTGCAACAACGCCCCGTGATCGCCTGATGCGCGCTCACACCTTCCTTTTCGCTCTACAGATTCGATCCTCACGTGATTTCTGCACCTACATCAATGAGCACGGATGAGGGGGGGAAACCCCCCTCGTACAGCGGCATAGCCGCCAATGACAGATCCGGGCTTCGGGCCAAGAGGCTGACCTTCGAACCATCGGTGCATCTCAGGGAGCAACTCTTTACACAGGAGCAAAGCTCCAACAAAGAAATGGAACACGAGTCCAGTACATCTCGCCCACAAACGTCCAAAAACTGGCTTCCAGGTAGGTGTATTCCTCAAATGGAAAAACCGCCACTTTACCGTATTACATCGACTAGGGTGGGGGAACATACCCAGTTTATGATGGACCACGCACTGATAGGTAAATTCCTGGGCCTCTAGCCGACTGAAAGAGACCTCACCCGGTGGATTAAGGACTGGTGGAACCCCAAAGGAGACTATGAGGTACAACTCAGCTCCAAGGGTTTCTTCACAATCATCCTGTATAACCTCGAGGACAAGGACATAATATTTGATAATGGACCATACTTCTATAACTCAGCGGGTTTATTTCTGAGGTTCTGGACCGACAGATTCAGTCCATAGCTAGAGGATTTCTCATGGGCCCCGGTCTGGATCCGGCTTTACTCACTGCCCCAGGAATTCTGGTTGGAAGAAATACTAATGGGTATAGGGAACACGGTGGGATAATATGTAAAATCCTCAGAGGCTACCAAGATAAGAAAATACACATCTTATGCCCGCATCTGCATCTACATGGACATATCGAAAGCCCTGCCAGGATCCATCACGCTGGAATACCAGGACGAGGACTCGAACCAGACAATCGACTACGAGCATATACCCTTCCGATGCAGGAAGTGCCATGAGCACGGCCACTTGTTTAGAGATTGCCCCTTGAACGCCTCCGCCCTTAAATCTTCTGAATCCAAGCAGAAGGACGACTTTACTAGTGTTGCAGGAAGGCGGAAAAACCCTTCCAAAAAACAGAACCAGAGCTCGGCCTCAAAGAACCCCTCCAAGAATTCCTTTGAGGCTCTGAATCAGATACCGGAAGAGAAGGTGGCTCAGAACCCCATCCAAGCATCTATGCAAGAGAAAGGAAAGAGCCATGAAGAATCACACAGCGCCAACCCAAAGGAAACAACTCAGGTAACACAGCCTGGCAGGGACGAAGACACCAATATGCTTATGGATGAAATAGACTTGGAAGAAATAGACCTAGAAAAACTGGAGGAAGCCCTTAATCAGAAATATCTACAACATATCCCAGTAGAATAGCTACGGAAAGTGCACAAAGTATTCACCGACTCCACGGCGGGATCCACTGCCAGGCTGGGCATCATGGCGGATCCCAACCCCGAGACTAAAAAATATTCCAAGGAAAACAAGAGGCGAGGACACAAACCAACACAACAGCTCATTAAGGAGGCAGGGCACCTAATGATCAACTCTGGCCAGATACAGAGGCTATCGGAGGGATACCTCCACCCCGCTCCATCATCTACATGATGAAGACAATATCTTGGAACATAAGAGGTCTTAATGGAAGATCCAAGCAACGGATCCTCCGAGATTGCATAAAGACAGAGAATCCAGATATACTACTTTTGCAGGAGACCAAATGTGCAGGACATGAGGCGGAAAATATTTTCTGAAGCAACTGGAGGGGCGGGGAATTCCTTTCTCTGGACTCAGTGGGTGCAGCAGGAGGACTGGCCATCCTCTGGAATCCGCAAACAGTCACCCTACTCCATCCCTTTTCGACCAGGCACACCCTAACTGCCTATTTCCAAATCGTTGCCTCTTCCAAGGAAGGAGCCATCACAAATGTTTATGGTCCGCAATCTATCCAAGATAACGAAAACTTCTTACAAACCCTTCAACATGTTCAAACCCTTATACGCACGTCGCACTGGATAGTAGGGGGCGACTTCAATATGATCTTAACGCTGGAGGAAAAAAGAGGAGGGCTAAAGCGGCTGGAGCAGGATAGTGGTAGGTTTAAAACCCTAATAGAGCAATTAAATTTGGTGGATATGGAAACTCGGAATGGAATATTTACCTGGTCCAATAAAAGAACAGGGCACCAGCACGTGGCCTGTAGACTGGATCGCTTTCTAGTGACCGATGCTCACCTTGAAAGTGACCAGGCAATGGAAGCAAATATCATGCCAAAATCAGGGTCGGACCACTGGCCCATAGAATTCTGTCTGAACCCGGGGCTCCCCCCTAGGCCCAAGCCCTTCAGATTCGAAATTTTTTGGCTTACTCACCCAAACTTCCAACAACTAGCTCACACCTGGTGGGACCAGGCAGAAATAGATCATGGTACTCACATGTACAAGTTCCAGCAATGCCTTAAGAATTTTAAGAAACTTTAAAAAAGATGGAACAAAACCACCTTTGGAGATATTTTCCTTAGGAAGAGGGAAATTGAGAATCAACTAGAAGAACTTCAACGAACTTTTATAGCGGGGAGCAGAACCCAGAGCTTGGTGCGGGAAGAGGAAAAACTTATGGAGGACCTAGAGATATGTAGGGAACAAGAGGAGATCTTATGGAGGCAAAAGTCCAGGGTTCAATGGCTCAAAGAAGGGGAGCGTAATACAAAATTCTTCCACAGAGAAATGACGCACCGAAGACACATTAATCGCATCACGCAGCTGGAGGACGACCAAGGCACTCCAATAAAGGATCATGATCAAATAGCGGAATCTCTTAACTCCTTCTATCAAGGTCTCCTCACAGAGACTAACACAAATAGGGAGGAGGCTATCCAAAAAGTCACCCGCCACATCCCCAGGCTAATCAACTCTGAGCAGTACAGGGCATTTCTAAGGCCTATCACTCAGACTGAAGTGGACTTTGTAGTAAAGAACATGCCCCTAGGTAAGGCACCAGGTCCAGATGGATTCACTACTGATTTCCTCCATCACTGTTGGGATATGATCAAGGAAGATGTCTGGTGGGTATTAGAAGAATCAAGAACATCTGGGAAAGTTCTCTCCACTCTAAATGCAACCTTCATCACTCTCATCCCCAAGGAGGAACGAGTGACTCATCCGAAACAGTTCAGACCAATCTCTCTATGCAATGTCATTTTTAACATAATCACAAAATTCATTGCCAACCGCCTCAAACCGATCCTGCCATTCATCATCTCCAATGAGCATTCCGGCTATGTAGAAGGAAGACAAATCATGGATAGCGTCATCCTCGCCAATGAGGTTGTACACTCCTTAAAAACGAGCAACACACCAGGTATGCTTATCAAACTTGATCTCTCAAAATCTTTTGACAGACTAAGCTGGCAATACATGTGATCGGTATTGGAATCCTTTGGCTTCTCTAACAGTTGGGTTGATTGGATTCTAGTGCTTACTTCCTCTCCCTTCTTCTCCATTCTTGTAAATGGCACTCCCTCCCGACCTTTTCTCTCTACCCGAGGCATCATACAAGGCAACCCCCTCTCCCCCTTCCTCTTTGTTATCATGGCTGAAGGCCTAGGTCGTTACCTCAAAGCCGCGGTCTCTGAAGGTTCTCTTACTCCGCTGCCACTCCATAACCTCCAACCGGGGCCCTTGCACAGCCAGTTTGTCGATGACACCCTCCTCATGATTACCCCCACGATCAGAGATGCCACCAAGCTTAACTTAATCCTCTCTGACTTCTCAGATGCCTCACGAATGCTGCTTAACCTGGACAAGTCAAAGCTCTACTTTTTCAATACGCCAGCCCCGGTTCAGGCTCATCTCTCAAGATTTCTAGGTATTGCTAGAAGCTCCCTCCCCTCTACTTACCTAGGTATCCCCCCTCTCTGGAGAGTCAACGAAGTCTATCTCTTGGGACAGTCTGCTATTATCCATTGCTAACAAGTTGAACAACTGGACCTTCAGACCCTTGAACATTGCTGCTAGACTGGTCCTGCTCAAGTCAGTTCTGCAAGCTCTACCCACGTACCTCTTTACTACTTTGGCCGTGCCTGTTTCAGTCATCAAAGCCATCAGGAGTCTCCAACGCAATTTCCTTTGGAAGGGACACCACAACAACAAGAAATGGGCTCTAGTTGGATGGGACAAACTCTGCAAACCCAAGAAGTTCGGGGGGCTGGGCATCTGAGACCCGGGGAAGATGAACAGGATCATGGGAGCCAAGATGTAGTGGAGATGGTTGCAACATCCGCAGGAGCTTTGGGCGCGGCTTTGGAAACAAAAGTATGCACCAAGTACGCAATCTGATCAGCTAATCAGATTCAATGAACAGATGCCAGGATCCAACATTTGGAACACAGCATGGCGGAACCACCCCCTAATACAGCAGCATGCCTTCTGGGAGGTAAGAAACGACGAAAGCGCATTATTTTGGTAGGATTCGTGGCAACAACTACCCCCTCTTGATGATATGGAAAGCCTCCACCCTCTCAAACTTAAGCTACAACAAAGCAATTTCAAAAAAGTTAAGGATTTCTGGCTCCCAACTCAAGGAAGGCAGCCCTGGAGACAATGGAAAACCAACACAACAGACTTACAGATACGGGAGAATCTCGACCTCAAACCATGGCAGGAGTGTCTGCAATCCAGGAAAATCCCAACCAGAGAAGGGTCGGACATACTCCGTTGGGGCCACACCACCTCAGGTATTTTCTCGGTCAAGGAAGCATATCACCTACAAGGAAATATCTCAGGCCAAGCCCCTGAATCAATCTGGAGAAAAGTTTGGCAGCCTTTTACCTGGCCCAAAGTTTCTTTCTTTCTTTGGCTCACAGCTCAAAACCGTATCCTCACCTGGGACAACCTCCTGAAAAGAGGATTCACAGGACCCTCTAGATGCACTCTCTGCCACCAAAGTGAGGAGACCATGGAACACCTCCTCAACAATTGTCATTACAGTCAACAGATCTGGGATTGGGGAGCTCAAGCCATGCGACGCTCCCAAAGAAACCGCAGCAGCATTCGGGACACCCTTGCTAATTGGGACGCTGTCTCCTTTCACAATCCGATTCTCAAACGTATCTGGCAGCTGCTCCCAGGATTCACTCTTTGGGCAATCTGGAAAGAAAGAAATAAAAGAATCTTCAACTCTAATCCGTCCCCCCCCTTCACTACATGGGAAAGGGTGACTCGGCTTATTCGGGAAACCGTTCTCAGCTTTTCATGGTTCCAAGAAGATATGCAGTGTAATTCCGAGGAGAAAGTCATCCTTGAAGGATGGAACCTGCCTCTGAATACGCAAACACAGGGGAAAACCAAAAACAGGCAAGCCATCAGCCCCACGGCTTGGTCTCCACCCCCTCCTGGATTCCTCAAGCTTAACTCCGATGGGGCCTCCAGGGGTAACCCTGGGCCGGCTGGTTTTGGGGCCGTCCTCAGGGACCACATGGGCAAGATCACTCATTTGATTGCAGGTTTTCTGGGTGAAAACACAAACAATGTGGCGGAGCTCTCAAGCCTTGTAAAAGGCCTCCAAAAAGCAGTGCAAAATCAGCATCTTCGGCTAATTATTGAAGGAGACTCACAAGTAATAATTCAACTCATATCCCGAATCCTTAACGGTCAGCCCCCCTGGAGGATCTCGCCCAGTTGGAGACTCTCTGGTCTCCTCGAAGACTTCGAGGACCTCATCAACCCCAATCTTACCCTCATCCCCTCTCATGTGAAACGTGAAGCTAACAAGGTTGCAGATCACCTGGAAAACAATGGAATTGACGACAAGGCTGATCTCATCTACTGGCAAGCCAACATTTCTGGAGAGATGGAACTCTCTAACCAGTGCAGAGACCTTGCCAGCAAAGACTTCCAGGCCCAGTATGGGGTGACACGCGGCGAGGGGGTGACAGCAGGCTTAGCACTAAGCCTGGGATTTAATGCTGATGGCCGCCACCCTTGCACCTGCATTAACGACGCAGGACGGCCATAGCAGCAGAGCAGCGATGGGAGGACTCCTCCCTCACGCGACCATTTATGAGCTCGGTGTACTCAGCAGGTTTGAGGTTAAAGGCGGTTATGGGTTCTCAGAGTTTGGTTATTTTCTCTCCTTTTCTCCGGCCTCGGCTCTGCTCCTCGTCTGGAGGCTCCTTATGCCCCGGTTCACCATCCTTTCATGGAGCATTGGCTCTGAATTGGTTCACCATCCTGCTTGTGCTCTGAATTAGCTTCAGCCCGTGTTCTGGCCTTCGTGCTTTTCTCGGCAAGTGCTCTGCAATCTCACTCACCCCCAGGAGAATATGACTAGGAAAAGAGGTACGCCTCGCCGTGGCTCTGCTTGGAAGGCCCACAAGGCGCAGAGGAGGCATAAAGGGCATTTCGAACGTGCTCTGGCCATGGCTACTTCACTGCTCAGAAAAAAGGCTCGGGCAGAGAAAAAGGCTCTGCTCTCCACCATTTCCGAAAAGGGAGCTGGCCACAGCAGTGCAGACATCGTTAAGATGGAGGACGACACAGAGGAATTGTACCCAGCTTGTATTGTAGAGGAAGACCTGAACTTGGAGGACCTGACGACTATGGAGGCGCCCTGTGACACAGTGAGGTCTGGCAGAGAGGAAAGCAAACCCAATTTGGGCCTGGATGTCGATTTTCCTGGTTGCATTGTGGAAGAGGTTCCCTGGTAGGACCTTGAAGCACCATTGGATGTGGATAAAATTTGCCTGATGGGAAAGGAAGTGAAGGATGGTGCGAAGAGAAGGATGCTCGACGACGAGGGTGGTGATCTGCATGGCTTCCTCCTCCGTGAGGAGCACCTGTCCCTGGTGTCCGAGCTCCGAGGTCACATGTCTGACCTGGAGCATCGTGCTCTCCTCATGGGCCAACGCCTGGACATGCTTCTCGATGCTTACTCTAGTGCTCCAACTCGGCGAAAGTGCCCCCTCTGCACTCAACCTTTTTCCATCCCAGCTGGGTCCACGTGGAAGACTGATACATAGGTTTTTATGATTCTCTAGCTTTCTAGTTTTAATGCTACTGTTTTATGCTCTTTTAGACTCTAGGCATCTGTCCTGGTTTCCTCCGGGCAGGACAGATGCTACTAGCTTACAGCTGTTTTTTTGCTATGCACCTATGCTGGTTTCCCGTTTCCGGCAGCATTTTTGGTGACTCAGACTCTTGACTCTGTATATCTTGTTACAGTTTTTTTTGGTAATATAATATAGCAGGCTACCCCCTTTTTTATTTAAAAAAAAGAAGATATTAGTAGTTTGGAGTAAGTGTATTTTATGAATATTTTAGAATTTATATTTATTATAAATTTAATTGGAACTATAGTATTGAGATAAGAATAAATAAATTGTGGAAAGTTTATTATGGGCTTGAAAACATTGTAATTTAGTTGATCTTTGGCTATGAAATAAAAGAAAAATATTTTTAGAGACTCTTGTCACTCTTATTATCTTATAAGGATGTGAAGTTTGGGGATGCAGTGTTTCTAGAAAATTTTGGAGAAAAATAGAATAGATCCAAAACAATTTTATAACTTATAATCTTAAAATTAAAGGCAATACACCATATGCTATCCTTCTCATAGATGCAAGCCTTCCTCTCATTCACAATATGTCCATGATTAAG
>SNQJ01S0066606.1:58679-75157 GCA_010110895.2 Picea sitchensis
AAATTTAAAAGAAAAACTAATTAACAACTTGACGCTAATTAATTTGGAAAATAAATTCGATATCAAACCCATCAAAGAATAAATGAATAAACTAATCTAGTTGGATCATGAGCTTAACAAAAGATCCTTGAACCTCATAATTTTTTATATCAAAGAAAAAAAAAGATAAGGATAAGCTAACAATATTAAAAGAAAAACTAAATAAATCTACAATATCAAAAGGGTTATGAATATTTATAAATAAAGACCTCATTCCACAAGACCAAGTTGAATTAAGGAAAAAAGTTCAAAAAGTAAAGGAAGCAAGGAAGGAATGCAAATGAACATGATTAAAAACTAATGATGATAATAAATAGGAATTAGGGAGACAAATAAAATTCTATAGAATTTACCTTATTATAATGGATAAACCAATTAGATCTCAATGGCCTAAGAATCATCATTGTCATTATATTATTTTTGAAACCATATCATCTATTTATAAGATCATTAAATTCACTTTAGCTTTATGTATTAATACATTATAGATATTTTGAATGTCGCAAATATCTTGAAAATAAAATTTGATATTTATGTAATCTATGCATTTTTTTTTTTAATTTCAACTTTTTAAATTATATAAAATATTAGTCTCACTTTAGCTTTATGTATTAGTACAATATAGATATTTTGAATGTCATTAATATCTTGAAAATAAGTTTTGATATTTATGTAAACTATGTATTTTTTTTAGTTTTAACTTTTTAAATTATATAAAATTATATGTTATTTTTCTTGGGAAGATATTTTTAATGTGATAAATATTTTGAAAATAAAATGCACTATATGCCTAATGGTTAAGAATATGTGTTTCCTCTTAAGAGGTCGGGATAGGATATGTATACCAAACTTGGTGTGTTGGCTTGGCCATAACCTTAAAAATAGATTATTATTGTTATTATAATGAATGTATTATGTTTTTAAATTTAACTTGGTAAAATTATTTTTTCAAATGTTTTAACATTTATGAATTTTAATTTATTATAAAATTAATAAAAAGTTATTTTAATTTTAATTTTACTTAATTTTTAATAAGAGAAAAAATAATCTTAATTTCTTAATAAAAATAATATCTATATAAATAGTTATGTATATAATTTTCTTTTCTCATTTTTAATTAACCTATATTTAACTTAGTTTTTATATTAATTCAAAAATATTTATCAAATAAATCAAATCAATAAATTTTATAATTTTAATAATATATATATATATATATATATATATAAAAAGATAATTATTCCAACTCCCAACAATGACTCTTTTCAAAACTTCCCCACAAACAATGTTTTATGTTTTATATGACACCCTATTGTAAATGTGGTATAATGTACATATATACTATATGTCAATGTAGTTGTAAACCCATAAATAGTATTTTGTATAATTATAATAATATGGTGTGTTATGATACACTTAGAAAGGGGTAAAAATGGGTAGATTTATTATATTTATTTTTTAATTTATCAATATGATTTATCATAAACTTTAATGAATTGAATTTATGAATATAAATTACCATTTATAGTAAACTTTAATATTTTTTATTTAATCATTTTTTTAATGTATTTTTGTCACTGAAAATTCTAAAAATTCTACCATCCATAGAGTTTGGACTTATGGACTTAAATTTGTTGGCTTTGCTATAAGCTTAGGGTACTAAAAATAATCTTTATTATATAAATAATTTAAATGATATAAGATTAGCCTACTTAAACAAAATATTTACTATATAAACAATTTCAATTTCAATGTTACATTATTAGTCCTTGTCGTAGGTATAGAAGGATTATAGCGATCGATAGTTCGTTGATTTTGTATTAGTTTGTCCTTTGACCAGAAATATTTCCATATAATCTATTGTTGGAACCATGGAACTGAAAAGATGGATTTTTATATAATAAAAAGTATCATATTTGTCATGATCTGATTGGACAAAGGATTGGAGGCCTTATTGTCGGCTTCGCTATTCCCAATGTTATATATGTTGGCATATCCAAAGTATTTGATTGTAAATGGTATTTTTGAATCATATATTTTCTTATGTATTGGTCGAAGGTGTATTAATGCTAGAATTAGTTCGAATGCTTGGTTTAGCATTTTCTGCTAGCTAAATTTATGGCAATGTTTGATATGCTGGCATATCCAAAGTTTCCTTTGACTATAATGATCGATATTTCATTAACTTCGTATTAGTTTCTCCTTTGACCACAAATATTTTCATATAATCTATTGTTGGAACCAGGGAATTGAAAAGATGGACTTTTATATAATAAAAAGTACCATATTTGTCATGATCTGATTGGACAAGGGATTGGAGGTCTTATTGTCGGCTTCGTTATTCTCAATGTTATATATGTTGGAATATCCAAATTATTTGATCGTAAATGGTCTTTTTGAACCATATATTTTCTTATGCATTGGTCGAAGGTGTATTAATGCTAGCATTAGTTCGAATGCTTGGTTTAGAATTTTATGCTAGCTAAATTTATGTTAATGTTTGATATGTTGGAATATCCAATGTTTGGCCTTCAAATACATTCTCCACTGTTGGAACTATTGTTACATAAATTATAATAACTTTTTTTTGGATACGTCAGGGAGGTGCCACATTGCATTCTTTTCTTAAATGTTTACAGAGCATTTCTGACATAATTTTTACTTAAAAGGATTGGCAACTTTGAATGTTTACTTAGCAGGCTTGTTAGAATACGTTTTCTTCCGTATTTTTTATTTATATGCTTCAGCGACATTGTTGGCTCAGTGGTTCATGCTTGGTTTTTTTCATCTCCACTGATTTCTTATTTGGATGTTGTTGTTGTTATTGTTTGTCWATTGGTGTTGTGGTAGTTTGCATGTTTGGGGTTGTGCAACCGYGATTGGAACTGTGTTATTCCTGGTGGGTTGGTTGTTACTTGCTTCTTTGTTCATTGTGTGTTGCTTATTGTTGTTTGATTGGAGTTTGCATTTATGACATACTTTTTACCTAACATGGCTTGGGCARCGTTGAATGTTTACTTAGCAGGGTTKTTACAATACATTTTCTTCCATTTTTTTTTATTTATATGCTTCAGGGGCATTGTTAGTTGAGTGGTTCATGCTTCTTTTTTTCATCTCCACTGATTTCTTATTTCATTGTTGTTGTTGTTATTGTTTGCATGTTGTTGTTGTTGTAGTTTGCATGTTTGGGGTTGTCCAACCACGATTGGAATTGCGTCATTCCTGGTGGACTGGTTGATGCTTGCTTCTTTGTTCGTTGTGTGTTGCTTATTGTTGTTTGATTCGAGTTTGCAGGGTTCAGCTCCTGCGGCTGCAGTTGGCCCTTTTGGTGCTTCTTAACTGGATTTTTATTTGTTGGTTGTTCTTATTTCCCTAGGGTTTGGAATGTTCGGATGCCACATCCGCAGTTGGATCTATTCTTACATTCTTTTGCAGTGGACTCTCCATACAATACTATTAAGATAAAATCACATAGAAACAAATTTGTAGTCGATGTAAATTGCACCTCTCATGTGTTGAACCACAGTTTGTAGGCCTCAAATTATATTTCATTCCCGACGATGTTTTTACCATGGTTTATGTTTTACTATGGTTTCATAGTTATAAGAGTAAGTTTTGTTGTGAGAGAGATATAGTTGTTCTTTCCCTTTTTTTTCGCTCTTGTAAATTGTGTTTCCGGTTCTATAGTTTCTCGTGTTCCTGTGGTCATTCCAACCAACCATCGTTCGGTTGCATACTTAGCTAGTTTTTTGGACGTGTCTTCACGGATAGGTGATATCAAACTATGATAGCTCGTTTTCATTGTATACATATTACACCCACAACTTCCATGCTCTACAATTCGACCCCGCACTCCTCAAATCGCAACTGTGCCTCTGCTTGCGATGATTTTGTCTATCATACCTACCTTTCCATACTTAGTCCAGTTTTCAAATTTTGTCTATCCCAGCTACCTTCCACCATTCCCAATAGACATTAATTATTCTTTGAGAAGTCATAACCGACCAAACAGGTTCAAAAATATTTCCTTTAATAAGAGGAAATCTTGAGGACATCTCCCATTAAAATGAATAAATAGGTGAATATTATGGGATCTGGTAATTTATTTTGCCTGTATTTTTAATTTGCGAAAAAAAAAATTCCTTTTTTCGTTTTCTTAAAGGCTTCGGCATAGTCCACGAACATGTCACCAGCATAGGCCTTGACGTCATGTCCCTCTTTAATATTGTCCATATCTTAGATGTCATATTTGAGAATCTGCTCGGATATGGGAATGTTGGTATGTTCTATTATTCACTATTCATGGTACATATTCGAAAATATTGACATTAATAAGAGAAAAAATCGAGAACATCTGTCATTAAAATGAATTAAAACAAAATCTATGAAAGATCATCCAGTGTTTCTTTTAGGTACTTATTTTCATTTGTCATTATTATCAAAGAGTTGTTCTTTGCGGTGCCTTTGTTCTAATGTTCTTGGTCATGGACATGTAGGACAATATAGAGATATGATTGAGGCCCAAATCAAAGAAGAGAGATTGGTTTTATGTGACGTGAAGAACAAGTATCTTCTGGTAGGTGTTCCCCCTATATTGGATGCTTTCGTTGGTTGAAAATCCTACCTTGAGATTTGTTTGTTGAACTTCCTTATTTTTTTGTTGTGAGTTGTAATGGATTTTCAGGTCACGTGCAAAATACTTCTTCGTTGAAGTATATAGTTTCTTCAAACAACACAGATTTGGAAAATGTATCAATTTTTGTAGATCCCAGAAGAATTTCTCTTCCTCGGTGTCGTCGCACTTACCGTGAGTTGCAAAAATGGTCTCTGATGTTCATAAATGATGCAAAATATGGCTTCATTTGCAAATGTAACCAGAGGCAAGTAACATAAACTGTATGGGTGGATAAAACGACATATTATAACTACACAAGTTTCTATTTCAAAGTTTGGTGAGCTACTTCTGGGTATGGTAGCCGGCTTGAGAGACAACTATGTTCTTTGTCAAAGTTTGTTCGGTTTCCTCTGGATGTAGTTGCAGTCTACACAGATTTGACATCGCGTTCAAACATTCCAGACCTTTATGTGGGCTGCCATATCTTCCACCGCTATGATGAAAGATATATTCTGATGCGATCTGCAACATTTGATACACTTTCCAGACCTGTGCTACCCAAAGAAGCCATGTGCCTCAACAAAATAACATTTTGCAGCTGGCTTGGACATCCCTTCCACTTTACTGTAATAAACAAAGAAGTTCAACATAAAAATCTTCAGGCAAACTTTTAAACCAAACATGTGATCAAATATAGAGAGAATAACAGTGACAACATACTTGAATTTGTTTCCCGTCCCATACCTAATGTCACAAAAAACGACTCCCTCGACTTTGAATTTGGTCTGAATCACATTTCTAAGTTGTGTTGGATGTCAATGATAAGAAACATTACAAGGAAATCACCTTAAAGCCCAAGTTTTCGATGACAGAGGGAAATTAATACCTGGGAAAGAATGGAATGTTGAATAACTGGTGATTGCAAGCAGACCATATCTGGAAGAGACAAGCTATTCAAAACACTAGGATAGATCTAGTTTGCATTACCAATTGAGTCGAAGACCCTCAATTGATATTCAACTTGTTTTTTGCAAATAAAGGATTTGATCATCAAGAAAACTGTGAACAAGCTTCATGAATGTACATATGTTTTTTGGGTTGGTGGTAGGCCAAATCGCAATCATTGTGGAAAATAATATTACTTGTATTTTGTAATCCATATTATTTTAATATAGAATAATTGTGGTTTATTTTTTTTATAGTGTTTTCCAATATCTCATATTGCTTTTCATTTTATTTTGTGCCTTTTTTCCCTGTGTGTCATTAAACATGGACGTCAAGCCTTTCTTTCTGTTGCCCAATGCTTCAATTTAAATAAAGGATACGTTATTTGTTGCTTGCATTTTACATTGAAGAATAATTTTGTCATAGGCCATACTTATGTGGCGATGTTCCTATACTTAGAGAAAGAAATTGGAGGAGTTGTCTTGCTTACATTCTTCAGGTCCCATAACTAGAATGAATTAATGACTTACAACAAGGCAGCTCAAGTATTGACGCCATGTTCCTGTTCAATATCTTCCATATATTACATATTCTTATATTTGATAATATCCATCCATATATAGTAATATGAGTACTATTGGAGTAAATATAAAAACTTCCTCTTGGGAAAAAGTTAGGCAATTATCTAGCCACCAGGTCTCGGGTTTGCGGTATTGAAAAAACTATGTTCCTTATTACGTCATATCCATCTTGTAGGCAAATAACTTCTGTGATCTACAATTTATGATTTAACTAGTCATAGCTCACCAGGGGTTAGAAAAGCTTATCATTAATAAAGGAATGGTTGAAGCTACCTTGCTTAGTTAAATCACACCAAATTTTGATTACATTTAATTTAATTTAGATATTAATGTTTATGGAGAGTCGACATTTTCTCATGTCATTGCAAGAATACAAGATGAATAGATGATAAGGAATTTATCTCGTTGAAACCACAATGCAAATTCATGTTTCCTGTTGCGCTATATACATATTGTAGTCAAAACTTTCGTGGTTTCAACAAAATTTGTGAACCGAAGAGCATCCTGGAAATTGGGAAACCATTTGCATTTGAAACAGAAACAATCCATTAATATATATTAGTATGAATACTATTCAAATAAATATCAAAACCTTTTCCATTAATACATATTAGTATGAATACTATTGAAATAGATATCAAAGATTTCTCTTGGCCAATACTTAGCCAATTATCTGGCCACCAGGCCTCGGGTTGGCAGTGTCCAGCACCTATGTCCCCTATTTCGTCATATACATGTTACTGCCAAAGAAGTTCAGTGATATGCAGTTTATGCTTTTACTATTGAGAACCCACCAGGGATTCAAAAACATTGTCATTAATAAACATTGCCACGTGTCTCTTGGAGAGACCTTGTCTTCTTCCAGTGTATTATCCCTTTCTAGTTATATACTTAGACTCACCTTTCTATGATCACCAGTTCCAACGTTGATGTGTTGACATATATTTATCTCCATCTATATCCTCACATTATGAATCCGACCGATTATTGTTCTTTTTCATATTTATTCAATTTTATGCCCGCAGTTGTCGGGTTGGCACTTTCGAGCTATGATGCTTATTGTTTTGTGAGACACATTTTCCATTAAATTTTTCCATGATATACAATTCCACCGCGGACTCCTTCGTCCTTTTTCCCTTTTTTTCTTCCTGTGTATTATGAGACTATAAAGTATGGACATGAGATTTTATAGAGCATCTTTAGCTTCTACATTCCATACTTAGCCACATTTTGGATCACGGGTTCTTGGGAGGGTGGGCTCAAAATTGGGCCTCCATTGTTTCGTGCCCTACAAATATCACCCAAAATTCCGTGATATACAAATTGTCAAGCAGACCTGCAGGCTGGCTGACTCAACATTTCACTTCTATTGTTCTGTGTCCTCCAAACATCGGTCGCAGTTCCACAATATACAAATTGACAGACGGACTCCAGGGCTGACGGGGTCAAGATTGCCATTGTTTACAGATGGAAATCCCTATCAGCTATATAACAATATCTAGAAACATTATTCTCAATACTAAATTAGCTCTTACTAGTGAAAACTGGACTGATCAGGGGATCAAATTTTGCTCAAAAATTCAAAGTGCTCGGAATCGCTTCAAACTGGACGAGAGCATATGCCTCGTCATTGTGAACCCAACACAACTCGTTTCATCTCAAACAGACGTCGGGAGTGAGAGATATTGCAATATGTTCATAAAGTCAAATAGGAAAAAAAATGATGCTGACTATACAGTCCGTACAGGCTGACGTGGCAGAGCCGTACGACTGTACATATGGTGACGTGGCAGATTCTATTTGGCAGACGTTGGATGAATCTTGTGTTGACACATGGCAATTTTCTGGCAAATGATTGGGTGCCATGTGGCCCAATCATGTGCTTCCACGTGGCACCCCAGTATTGGTTGATTGTTGTATCAAAATGTATTGGAGTCCGTGGGGTTCAACCCTTGGACCTCCCCATCGCATAAGCTTTCACAACATCTGCCCAACCGTTGCACTGCCATTTGTTCCTTGTTACATAGGTGTGTTTAATTATATTTGAATTTGCACTATGTAATGAATGGTGGGGGGGACGGGTCGGGGCTTAGCCCCGACCCACGGTCTTGTTGATAATATATGTGACCATATGAGAGTGCTAAACCAAAACCCCGCGGTTTTATTGTTATTATACAACCATGCCTTTATGTAAAAATGCGCGGGAAGTTAACACATGTTTTCAAACGGAAATCGCGCGGTTATATGGTTTGTGGCCACATTTCACATGGGCGCAGAGATGTATGGAACTCAGTCATATACATCTGACCATGACCAGAGCAGGGGAGTTAAAACGGTTGTTAAACGGTTAGCCTATTTTCCATAGCACGAGGTCATATGACCCTTATGTGCCCAGGTGCTAGGTGGTTAGGGGCTGGTGCGCCCTTAACCATCCTACGGTTTTCACCGTTGGCGTGGTTGCGCCCGGTGCTAGATTTTCACTCTATTTATTGCGTGTGTGCCAGGTTCAATTTACAAGGGTGCAATTTGTAGATGCAGAGACAACAAGCTTGAAGGGGGAGACTTCCAGGAGGCCTAACTTCTTCATTTTTTGACCGATTGAGGTGGCGAAAGAGCCCAGACAGGGGTTTTTGGATGCTCTGAAGCCATTGGAGCAGTCGGTTGGTCAGTTTGAGAATTGTAAGAAATTTTTTTTAGCACTTTTGAGAAATTAATAATAATGATCCATTGGAAGCTGGACCAGGAGATGTAGCCCAAGAGAGGGGTGAACTCCTTTATCAATTGTTGTGTTTATGTGCTTATGTTCATTGGGTATTCTACTGTCTATGTGTAATTTGCATGAATAATCCCTTAATCTATGTGTTTCAAACTGATCCATTTGCTTTAAACACATAACATTTACATTGCAATAATTTCAAGTATTTCAAGTCTTCTTCATTTTTAGATCAAGTTGGTATCAGAGCATTGGTTTTTGAAGACTTGATTGNCGTTGCAAGGAATACAAGTTGAATAGATGATAAGGAATTTATCTCGTTGAAACCACAATGCAAATTCATGTTTCCTGTTGCACTATATACATATTGCAGTAAACAATTTCGTGGTTTCAACAAAATTTTCAAACCGAAGAGCATCCTCGAAATTGGGAAACCATTTTCATTTGAAACAGAAACAATCCATTAATATATATTAGTATGAATACTATTCAAATAAATATCAAAACTTTTTCCATTAATACATATTAGTATGAATACTATTGAAATAGATATCAAAGCTTTCTCTTGGCCAATACTTAGCCAATTATTTGGCCACCAGGCCTCGGGTTGGCAGTATCCAACACCTATGTCCCATGTTTCGTCATATACATGTTGCTACCAAAGAAGTTCAGTGATATGTAGTTTATGATTTTACTATTGAGAACCCACCAGGGATTCAAAAACATTGTCATTAATAAACATTGTCATGTGTCTTATGGAGAGACCTTGTCTTCTTCCAGTGTATTATCCCTTTCTAGTTATATACTTAGACTCACCTTTCTATGATCGCCAATTCCAACGTTGGTGTGTTGACATATCTTTATCTCCATCTATATCCTCACATTATGAATCCTACCGATCATTGTTCCTTTTCATATTTATTGAATTTTATGCCCACAGTTGTCGGGTTGGCACTTTCGAGCTATGTTGCTTCTTGTTTTGTGAGACACATTTTCCATTAAATATTTCCGTGATCTACAATTCCACCGCGGACTCCTTCGCCCTTTTTCCCTTTTTTTCTTCCTGTGTATTATGAGACTATAAAGTATGGACATGAGATTTTATAGAGCATGTCTAGCTTCTGCATTCCATACCTAGCCACGTTTTGGATCACAGGTTCTCGAGAGGGTGGGCTCAAAATTGGGCCTCCATTGTTTCCTGCCCTACAAATATCACCCAAAATTCCGCGATATACAAATTGGCAAGTGGACCTGCAGGCTGGCTGACTCAACATTTCACTTCTATTGTTCTGTGTCCTCCAAACAGCGGTCACAGTTCCACAATATACAAATTGACAGACGGATTCTAGGGCTAGCGGGGTCAAGATTGGCATTGTTTACAGATGGAAATCCCTATCAACTATATAACAATATCTAGAAACATTATTCTCAATACTAAATTAGCTCTTACTAGTGAAAATTGGACACACTGGTATGAAACAATTGGCATCACACCCTCCGCAATATGAAAATTGACTACCGTATTCTAACATCGTCTGCTCTTCCATGTCACAGATTATGCTTTGAAATGTTTTGAGCGATATAATTTGAACGTCGAGGCCACGCATATTCTGGAGAGACCTTCTCTTCTTCTCGTGTATTAACCCTTTCTAGTTATATACTTAGTCTCCTTTCTATGATCGCGGGTTCCAACGTTGGAGTCTTGAAATATCTTTATCTCCATCTATATCCTCACATGGTGAATCCAACCGACCGCTGTTCCTTTTCATATTTAGTTAATTTTATACCCTTGGTTGTCGGTTTGGCGCTTTCAAACTTTGTTGCTTCTTGTTCCGTGAGATACATTTTCCACTCAAAAGTTTTTTGATCTACAATTCCACCGCGGACTCATTCATCCCTTTTCCCTTTTTTTTCCCATGTATTACGGGACTATAAATTATGGACATGATATTTTATAGATCATGTATGGATTTCGCATTCCATATATAGACACTTTTGGATCGCGGGTTCTCGGGCCGTCAGGCTCAAAATTGGGCCTCCATTGTTTCATGCCCTACAAATAGCACCTAGAATTCTGTGATATACAAATTGACAAGCGGACCTACGGGCTGACTCGCTTAACATTGCACTTTTATTGTTCTGTGTCCTCCAAACAACGCTCGTAGTTCTGTGATATACAAATTGACAGACGAACGGTTGGTAGGGTTGATATTGCCATTATTTGTGGATGGTAATATCTATCAACTATCTAACAGTATCTAAAAACATTATTTCTAATACTAAATTAGCTCTTACTAGTGACAACTGGACACACTGGTACGAAACATTTGACATCACATCCTCCCCAATATACAAATTGACTATCGATTTCCAACATCGTCCGCTCTTCTATGTTACAGATTATGAATTCAAATGTTTCGAGCAATACAATTTGAACATGGGGGCCACACGTCTTCTGAAGAGACCTTGTCAGCCTCTTTTGGATCCTCCTGTTGTTGGGTTCATGAAATGTCCAATTCTTGGAAATTGTTTCAGGTTGCCACTTTCGAACTTTGTTGGTTCTTATTCTGTAATATGCATCTTGCACTCGAAATTTTCACTCTCTACAATTCCACCATGCACTCAACCCTTTTTCCCTTTTCTTCTTCCCGTGTGTTATCACCTTTTGGTTATATACTTTGTCACCTTTCTATGATGGTGGGTTCCAGCATTGTCGGGCTGACATATCTTCATTTCCATCTATATCCTCACATGACGAATCTGATCGACCGTTGTTCCTTTCCATACTAACACAATTTTCCATTGTTTACGGATGGTAATCCCTAACAACTATCTAACAATATCTGAAAACATTATTTTCAATACTAAATTAGCTCTTACTAGTGAGAATTGCACACACTGGTACAAAACAGTTGGCATCACACCCTCCGCAATATACAAATTGACTACAAAATTCCGACATCGTCTGCTCTTCCATGTCATAGATTATGCTTTGAAATGTTTAGAGTGATACAATTTGAACGTCGGGGCCACGCATCTTCTAGAGAGACCTTCTCTTCTTCCCATGTATTATCCCTTTCTAGTTATATAATTAGTCACATTTCTATGATCGCAGGTTCCAACGTTGGCGTGTTGACATATCTTTATCTTCATCTATATCCTCACATGACGAATATGACTAACTGTTGTTCCTTTTCATATTTACTCAATTTTATGCTCGTAGTTGTTGGTTTGGTGCTTTCAAACTATGTTGCTTCTTGTTCCGTGAGATACATTTTCCACTCAAAATTTATGTGATCTACAATTCCACCGTGGACTCATTCATCCTTTTTCCCTTTTTTTTTCCCATGTATTATGGGACTATAGAGTATGGACATGATATTTTATAGAGCATGTCCAGCTTCGACATTCCATACGTAGCCACGTTTTGGATCGCGGGTTCTCGGGCGGGCGGGCTCAAAATTGGGCCTCCATTTTTCTGTTCCCTACAAATAACACCTAGAATTCCACGATATACAATTTGGGAAGCGAACCTATGGGCTGGATGACTCAACATTTCACTTCTATTGTTTTGTGTCCTCCAAACAACAGTAGCAGTTCCACGATATACAAATTGACAGACGAACTCCAGGGTTGGCGAGGTAAATATTTCCATTTTTTACGGATGGAAATCCCTATCAACTATCTAACAGTATCTAGAAACATTATTATCAATACTAAATTAGCTCTTACTAGTGACAAATAGACACACTGGTACGAAACAGTTGGCATCACATCCTCCACAATATACAAATTGACTATTAGATTCTGACATCATATGCTCTTTCGTGTTACGGATTATGAATTCAAATGTTTTGAGCGATACAATTTGAACGTGGGGGCCACGCGTCTTCTAGAGAGACCTTGTCAACCTATTTTTGATTCTCCTGTTGTCGGGTTCACAAAATGTCCAATTCTCAAAAATTGTTTCGAGTTGTCGCTTTCGAACTCTATTGGTTAGTGTTTCGTAATATACATCTTGCACTCGAAATTTCCGCTCTCCACAATTCCATCGTGCACTCATCCCTTTTTCCCTTTTCTTATTCCCGTGTGTTAACACCTTTTGGTTATATACTTTGTCGCCTTTCTATGCTCGCGGGTTCCAGCATTGTCAGGCTGACATATCTTCATTTCCATCTATAGACTCACATGATGAATGTAATGTACCCCTAATTACCGTAATAACATTTTTATTTTTTAATCTTTATTCTTTTTCTTTGTGGTCCTAGATTCTCAAATTAAAGGCATATTTAACTCAAATATTGCTACAAGGAGATTAAGCACTCCTTCTTCCACATTAATACTTACCAAATCTATTTTATAAGTGAAATTATAAACTTTAACTCCTCTTCGAAACCTTGACTCCTTGTAATCCTAAGAGTGTTTCTTATTATCCTAATCGCATAGGCTACACTCCTATCCTTAGAAGACTATACATATATATATTCCAAAGTGTTTATGCAACAACTTACATATAAATGTCGAAAGTCAAAATACCACTGTGCCACAACATATTCATGCCACAATTTATGTACATATATATAACTATGGCCTAATACATTGTGCCACCAAAATATCTAAGTAAGATTCTATATGTATAACCATACAATTACCAATCCTATTGTGCCATAAAATGTTTAAGAAATAATCTTATATCTATATAAATCCATTGCCAAATGTACTCCACAAGCAAGGCCTACCATGAGAGGAGTACTAAGAATGATCCTTCATTAATTTTTGGAGTGGCCAATACGTTTCTTCGGGTATGGTTGACAATGAACTTAATGTGCTTCTTGCCATCAACGTAGTTCTCGAATGTGTGAATTCCATGCATGGAGATGGTAGTTACGAATCCAGTTCTAGCCTCACTCCTTTAGGGACAACTCTCATCCTATTCGAATTAAATCTTGAGCAGAGGCTTTCCTTTCCTTAACGGAATAATGATGCGCACGACGAACCCTAACCAAACTTAGAACAAGAAGAATGAATTGTCTGCCAATTCCATTTTCCATGGATTTAGGCAAGACTAACCTTGGATATGGTAGAGAAGGTGTAATGATCCTTCTGCCAGAGCGTTTAAGACGTATTAGAAACAGCCCCTTGGGATTATCATGAGTTTAAAGTGTCCCTCTGAAATCTCGCCACCTTGCCCTAGCTATAGTACTGACTTAGAGACCACCATTAAACATCTATATACTAGTATATGGGCTCTAGAACTACCATTTTCATTAGCCTCCTTTCAATATCGTCTCTGTGTTCTCCCTGCAACTAAGGTGGAGTTATCAAATCCTCTCTGTAAATGCCCAATTCTTAAGTTGTGGACTTGTTTTGTAATCAAATGTATTGCACAGACCTCTTCCATTGGGACTCCGCATAATAAGGTAAGAGCTTTTGGTTAGTGTCTTTTAGGAACCCTCTGTATTAAAAAATCATTTTGGTTACTGAGTCATTCGATGTGAAGGTTACTCTACAGTCTATAGATTGAATAATGGAAAGGTTATGCATTTCTTGGTGTATTTGGTTTACTTTTATTTTAGTTAAAGTCATTGCATTCTTTGTCATATTATTGTATATACCATCCCTCATAGAATTTTAGTAAATTATATCTCGTTAATCCGAGGGAGGGTGGATTCTCACGAAAGAATCCCTTCGCGAAATGTACAAGATGTTGTATAATTCCCCTCGTCTCTATCGTGGTCTCAACCGATTGTTCAGTGTTGAACTAAATACCTCTGTGATCTTGGCATGCTACGATAAATCTTCAATACCTGCAAATCCCCTTGACATTTCTCAAATGTTATTTGTCATCTTCTCTATCCCTACGAATCGAAACCAGTGGCCAGGGGTTTTTGTATCAATCATTGAATTAATAATATATCCCCTGTAAAATGTTACTGGTGGGTCTATAACTCAACTATCAAGTAGCTCTTGTCCCATGTGGAAAGAAATAAGTTTATGATGTCTATGCACAACATGTTTGTCTGTTTTTAAAAGGTATTCTAAGCTCGATAGTAAGATATGATTATGGTATAAAATAAATTCTTAAGGTTTGTAACACTCAAATTAATATACATCATCCATTTATGAAGGGACTTAGTACAGTTGCTCTCACTATTCATTAATTATGACTACTATGTAAAAAAAAAATCTTGTATTTCTTTAAATTGTTTTTTCTCTTGAATTGATACACAACACTAATGATGGGCCCTGTTTGATGCGAGGGTACCCATTAGTGATTTGTTGCCCCATCCATCCTCGGCCCTAAGCGACTGTCCAACCGGAAAACAACAAGGAAAGGTCATGCGAGTCAGGGTTGGAAGTTAAGTAATGTTTTGACATGATGTGTTAAAAAGACAATTATCATTTTGTTTCTGCTTCAAGTTTCCTTAAATATGATTTTCTAATCTTCGTATGGTGAATCTTCAAGGATTTGTCGTCTACGCAATGCTCTTGGATGTTTGTCCCCGTACTCGGTGCAAAAGGTATTTGAGTTCCCTTCTGTACCCTTCTGGAGTTCGAATAGTCACAGTTGCCAAATTTAAAAGAGGTCATTTAAAATCAATTTCCTCAGATTCCTATCGGTTTTGGAGAAAGGGAAAGAATTCCCAAAAGTAACTTGGGGTTTGGTCCTGGTTGTTACAGTATGACTTTTGCAATGATTTTTCTACAGGATTATCCTGTTTGTTAGAGTAATGAAATATTTGTTAATCGATTACTTCTCGAGTCTCATTCTACCCTAAAATTTAATTACCAGGGTTATCATTCCGATGACAGGCCCTGTTTCAAATGTTGAGTTTTGGATCGACTTATGCTAGGTCTATAATACTATATCATTTTATCTCATTTCGTAATTCTTTATGATTATTACCGATGTGTTCTAATCTGCAATTGCAATAGTTAGATTGGATATAATGGTCTAAGTAAAGTTACGATTATGTGTTTTACTTCTAGAATAATATTTATATACCTGTACATTCTACGTTGTTTAGGCTAAAAGGCCTGTAGGAGTTTTAAATCGCATGTTGTATGTACAGAGTTGTACGGTTGTAATTTATTATTCTATATCGTTCTTGGCCATTAATATTGAGTTTCACATGTATACTCATAGTTAATAAATTTATCAATTACTTTATACAGTGTGTATTTCTTCAGTTGAGTCCTTTTATTTTGTGCGTATGGAAAACATACAGAATTGAAGTTCTTTCATCATGGGGTTTATAATCTTGAATAATTATCTTTGAATTCTTCTTCTGTATTATCTTATAACAAAACAACAACTTAATTATATTACTGTAATAAGATATAATAAGTTCCATACTCTTCGATTCAATTATTTCTTATATGAGAGGTAGTTGATTTCTTATTGGTAGAATTTGTGTGTTCAAATGCTATGACATAAAATCTCTTTATAAGTGAGTTTTCTATTGCTGTCAATAAATCTTATTTTAATAAATCTATACACAATACTAACCGCAGCTGTATCTATATGCATTATAATTATATATAGATATATGTATATATATGAGTCTACATGTATATATGTACA
>SNQJ01S0066606.1:75207-93554 GCA_010110895.2 Picea sitchensis
TATGTGTTGCAAACTGATCCATTTGCTTTAAACACATAACATTTACATTGCAATAATTTCAAGTATTTCAAGTCTTCTTCATTTTTAGATCATGGACACACTGGTATGAAACAGTTGGCATCACACCCTCCGCAATATACAAATTGACTACCATATTCTGACATCATCTCCTCTTCTGTGTCATAGATTATGATTTGAAATGTTATGAGCGATACAATTTGAATGTTGGGGCCACGCGTATTCTGGAGAGACCTTCTCTTCTTCTCGTGTATTATCCCTTTCTAGTTATATACTTAGTCTCCTTTCTATGATCACGGGTTTCAACGTTGGAGTGGTTAAATATCTTTATCTCCATCTATATCCTCACATGATGAATCCAACCGACCACTGTTCCTTTTCATATTTAATCAATTTTATGCCCGTGGTTGTCAGTTTGGCGCTTTCAAACTATGTTGCTTCTTGTTCTGTGAGATACATTTTCCACTCAAAATTTGTGTGATCTACAATTCCACCACGGACTCATTCATCCTTTTTCCCTTTTTTTTCCCATGTATTACGGGACTATAAAGTATGGACATGATATTTTATAGAGCATGTACGGATTCCGCATTCCATACATAGGCACTTTTGGATCGCGGGTTCTCGGGTCGTCGGGCTCAAAATTGGGCCTCCATTGTTTCATGCCCTACAAATAGCACCCAAAATTCTGCGATATACAAATTGACAAGAAGACCTATGGGCTGGCTCGCTCAACATTGCACTTTTATTGTTCTGAGTCCTCCAAACAACGCTCGTAGTTTCGTTATATACAAATTGACAGATGGACTCCAGGGTTGGCAGGGTTGATATTGGCATTATTTGTGGATGGTAATCCCTATCAACTATCTAACAGTATCTGAAAACATTATTTCCAATACTAAATTAGCTCTTACTAGTGAAAAATGGACACACTGGTACGAAACATTTGACATCACATCCTCCCCAATATACAAATTGACTACCGAGTTCTAACATCGTCCGCTCTTCTATGTTATAGATTATGAATTCAAATGTTTCGAGCAATACAATTTGAACATGGGGGCCACAGGTCTTCTGGAGAGACCTTGTCAACCTCTTTTGGATCCTCCTGTTGTTGGGTTCATGAAATGTTCAATTCTTGGAAATTGTTTCAGGTTGCCGCTTTCAAACTCTGTTGGTTCTTATTTTGTAATATGCATCTTGCACTCGAAATTTCTGCTCTCTACAATTCCACCGTGCACTCAGCCCTTTTTCCCTTTTCTTCTTCCCATGTGTTATCACCTTTTGGTTATATACTTTGTCACCTTTCTATGATGGCGGGTTCCAGCATTATCGGGCTGCCATATCTTCATTTCCATCTATATCCTCACATGACGAATCCGATCGACCATTGTTCCTTTCCATACTAACACTATTTTCTATTGTTTACAGATGGTAATCCATATCAACTATCTAACAATATCTGAAAACATTATGTTCAATACTAAATTAGCTCTTACTAGTGAGAATTGGACACACTGGTACAAAACAGTTGGCATCACACCCTCCGCAATATACAAATTGACTACCAAATTCCGACATCGTCTTCTCTTCCATGTCACAGATTATTCTTTGAAATGTTTAGAGTGATACAATTTGAACGTCGGGGCCACGCATCTTCTGGAGAGACCTTCTCTTCTTCACATGTATTATCCCTTTCTAGTTATATACTTAGTCGCCTTTCTATGATCGCGGGTTCCAACGTTGGCGTGTTGACATATCTTTATCTCCATCTATATCCTCACATGATGAATATGACTAACTATTGTTCCTTTTCATATTTACTCAATTTTATGCCCCCAGTTGTTGGTTTGGCACTTTCAAACTATGTTGCTTCTTGTTCCGTGAGAAACATTTTCCACTCAAAATTTATGTGATCTACAATTCCACCGTGGATTCATTCATATTTTTTCCCTTTTTTTTTCCCATGTATTATGGGACTATAGAGTATGGACATGATATTTTATAGAGCATGTCCAGCTTCCACATTCAATACATAGCCATGTTTTGGATCGCGGGTTCTCAAGCGGGCGGGCTCAAAATTGGGCCTCCATTTTTCTGTTCCCTACAAATAGCACCTATAATTCCATGATATACAAATTGGGAAGCGAACCTGCGAGCTGGATGACTCAACATTTCACTTCTATTGTTCTGTGTCCTCCAAACAGCAGTAGCATTTCTGTGATATACAAATTGATAGACGAACTCCAAGGTTGGCGAGGTAAAGATTGCCATTTTTTATGGATGGCAATCCCTATCAACTATCTAACAGTATCTAGAAACATTATTCTCAATACTAAATTAGCTCTTACTAGTTACAACTGGACACACTGGTACGAAACAGTTGGCATCACATCCTCCACAATATACAAATTGACTATCAGATTCCGATATCATCTGCTCTTTCATGTTACAGATTATGAATTCAAATGTTCCGAGCAATACAATTTGAACTTGGGGGCCACGCGTCTTCTGGAGAGACCTTGTCAAACTGTTTTGGATTCTCCTATTATCGAGTTCATGAAATGTCCAATTCTCAAAAATTGTTTCAGGTTGTCTCTTTCGAACTCTGTTCGTTATTGTTCCGTAATATACATCGTTCACTCAAAATTTGCGCTCTCTACAATTCCACTGTGCACTCATCCCTTTTTCCCTTTTCTTCTTCCCATGTGTTAACGCCTTCTGGTTATATACTTTGTCGCATTTCTATGCTCACGGGTTCCAGCATTGTCGGGATGACATATCTTCATTTCCATCTATATCCTCACATAATGAATGTAATGTACCCCTAATTACCATAATAACATTTTTATTTTTTAATCTTTATTCTTTTTCTTTGTGGTCCTAGATTCTCAAATTAAAGGCATATTTAACTCAAATCTTGCTACAAGGAGATTAAGTACTCCTTCTTCCACATTAATACTTACCAAATCTATTTTATAAGTGAAATTATAAACTTTACCTCCTCTTCGAAACCTTGACTCCTTGTAATCCTAAGAGTGTTTCTTATTATCCTAATCGCATAGGCTACACTCCTATCCTAAGCAAACTATACATATATATATTCCAAAGTGTTTATGAAACAACTTACATATAAATGTCTAAAGTAAAAATACCACTGTGCCACAACATATTCACGGCACAATTTATGTACATATATATAACTATGGCCTAATACATTGTGCCACCAAAATATCTAAGTAAGATTCTATATGTATAACCATACTATTACCAATCCTTTTGTGCCATAAAAAATTTAAGAAATAATCTTATATCTATATAAATCCATTGCCAAATGTACTGCGCAAGAAAGGCCTACCGTGAGAAGAGTACTAAGAATGATCCTTCATTATTTTTTGGAGTGGCCAATACGTTTCTTTGGGTATGGGTGGCAGTGAACTTAATGTGCTTCTTGCCATCAACGTAGTTCTCGAACATGTGAATTCCATGCGTGGAGATGGTAGTTACGAATCCAGTTCTAGCCTCACTCCTTTAGGGAAAAATGTCATCCTATTCAAATTAAATATTGAGCAGAGGCTTTCCTTTCATTAACAGAATAACGATGTGCATGACGAACCCTAACCAAACTTAGAACAAGAAGACTAAATTGTCTGCCAATTCCATTTTCCATGGATTTAGGCAAGACTAACCTTGGATATGGTAGAGAAGGTGTAATGACCCTTCTTCCAGAGCATTTAAGACGTATTAGAAACAACCCCTCGGGATTATCATGAGTTTAAAGTGTCCCTCTGAAATCTCACCACCTTGCCTTATCTATAGTACTGACTTACAGACCACCATTAAACATTTGTATACTAGTAGATGGGCTCTAGAACTACCATTTTCATTGGCCTCCTTTCAATATCGTCTCTGTGTTCTCCCTGCAACCAAGGTTGAGTTATCAAATCCTCTCTGTAACTGCCCAATTCTTAAGTCGTGGACTCGTTTTGTAATCAAACGTATTGCATGAACATCTTCTATTGGGACTCTTCATAATAAGGTAAGAGCTTCTGGTTAGTGGCTTTTAGGAACCCTCTGTATTATAAAATCATTTTGGTTACTGAGTCGTTCGATGTGAAGGTTACTCGAAAGTCTATAGCTTGAATAATGGAAAGGTTATGCATTTATTGGTGTCTTTGGTTTAATTTTATTTTAGTTACAATCACTGCATTCTTTTTCATATTACTGTATACGCCATTTCTCATAGAATTTTAGTAAATTATATCTCATTAATTCGAGAGAGGGTGGAGTCTCATGAAAGAAGACCTTCGTGAAATGTACAAGGCATTGTATAATTCCCCTCATCTCTGTCGTGGTCTCAACCAGTTGTTTAGTGTTGAACTAAATACCTCTGTGATCTTGGCATGCTAAGATAACTCTTCAATACCCGCAAATCCCCTTGACATTTCTCAAATGTTATTTGTCATCTTTGCTATCCCTACGAATCGAAACCAGTGGCTAGGGTTTTCTGTATCAATCATTGAATTAATAATATATCCCCTGTAAAATGTTACTAGTGGGTCTATAACTCAACTATCAAGTAGCTCTTGTCCCGTGTGGAAAGAAATAAGTTTATGACGTCTATGCACAACATGTTTGTCCATTTTTAAAAGGTAGTCTAAGCTCGATAGTAAGATATGCTTCTGGTATAAAAGAAATTATTAAGGTTTGTAACACTCAAATTAATATACATCGTCCATTTATGAAGGGACTTAGTACAGTGGCTCTCACTATTCATTATTTATGACTACTGTGTAAATTTTTTTTCTTGTATTGCTTTAAATTGTTTTTTCTCTTGACTTGATACACAACACTAATGATGGACCCTGTTTGATGTGAGGGTACCCATTTCCCATCCATCCTTGACCTTGAGCGACTGTCCAACCGGAAAACAACAAGGAAAGGTCATGCGAGTCGGGGTTCGAAGTTAAGTAATGTTTTGACATGATGTGTTAAAAAGACAATTATCATTTCGTTTCTGCTTCAAGTTTCCTTAAATATTATTTTCTAATCTTCGTATGGTGAATCTTCCAGGAATTTTCGTCTATGCAATGATCTCAGATGTTTGTCCCCGTACTCAGTGCAAAAGGTATTTGAGTTCCCTTCTATACCCTTCTGGAGTTCGAACAGTCACAGTTGCCAAATTTAAAAGAGGTCATTTAAAATCAATTTCCTCAGATTCCTATCGGTTTTGGAAAAAGGGAAAGAATTCCCAAAAGTAACTTGGGGTTTGGTCTTGGTTGTTACAGTATGACTTTTGCAATTATTTTTCTACAGGATTATCCTGTTTGTTAGAGTAATGAAATATTTTTTAATCGATTACTACTCAGGTCTCATTCTGCCCTAAAATTTAATTACCAGGGTTATCATTCCGATGATAGGCCATGTTTCAAACGCTGAGTTTTGGATCGACTTATGCTAGGTCTATAATACTATATCATTTTATCTCATTTCGGCATTCCTTATGATTATTACCGATGTGTTCTAATCTGCAATTGCAATAGTTAGATTGGATATAATGGTCTAAGTAAAGTTACTATTCTGTGTTTTACTTCTAGAATAATATTTATATACATGTACATTCTGCGTTGTTTAGGCTAAAAGACCTATAGGAGTTTTAAATTGCATGTTCTATGTATAGAACTGTACGGTTGTAATTTATTATTCTATATCGTTCTTGGCCATTAATACCGAGTTTCACATGTATTCTCATAGTTAATAAATTTATCAATTACTTTATACAGTGTGTATTTCTTCAGTTGAGTCCTTTTATTTTGTGCATATGGAAAACATACGGAATTGAAGTTCTTTCATCATGGGGTTTATACTCTTGAATAATTATCTTTGAATTCTTCTTCTGCATTATATTATAACAGAACAATGACTTAATTATATTACTGTAATAAGATATAATAAGTTCTATACTCTTCGATTCAATTATTTCTTATACGAGAGGTAGTTGATTTCTTATTGGTAGAATTTGTGTGTTCAAATGCTATGACATAAAATCTCTTTATAAGTGAGTTTTCTATTGTTGTTAATAAATCTTGTTTTAATAAATCTATACACAGTACTAACCGCAGTTGTATCTATATGCACTATAATTATATATAGATATATGTATATTTGTGAGTCTACATGTATATATGTACAGACTTTCTCAACCTAAATACTCCTAGATATATATGTCTAATATTTTGATTACAAAAATAACATTCACCTATAGATAAATCTATTCTTTCAAGTTCACTTGCACATACATAACTCTGCTCAGAATTTTAATTCAGAAGGAACCATCCCCGAAATTTAGTCCTTGATTATAAAACTTCATACAACAAAGAGATATCCTCTATGGAAGCTATTTCAACTTAGTACAAACATATACATTATATCATATGCACAAAATCATTCAGAACAAAAAGGAGAATATTAACATATCTAAACCAGTTCATGGGAAGACAAAGGGAACAACCACGTTCCTCCCAACCATAGAACAGGACAACCAAATTACTTGTCTGATTCAACCCTAGACTGACCATGAGTCCATGAGGGAGAACTTGAAATCCCCCCTTCAACAATGTTTCCTCTATCTGTAGTCCTCTCCTTGCCTCACACTCAATATTCAGTGTTCATAATAGAAAGTATACAATAATTCCTTTTTCCCAGCATACTAGGTAGCGTCTTGCCTCCTCACATATGTTATATATCAAAAACAAATCCTTTTTGCCTAGGTCTTTTTCCCTCCCTTGGGAATTTTCACATCCTTCTAAATCCCTAATTTTCAGGGGCTGCTAATGGCCAAATCCATGATTTTCCACTTGTAACAATCATGCCAAAGGTAGTTCCAACATGTTCCCCACTCATGGAGTCATGGTCAGTTGAATTTAACATGCTTGTTTCATTTGTCCTCCTACAATAAATACAAAAATATTATGTTTTCATACAAGTGTCATAGTCAAATAGTTAGTTGGGTCAAATCCGGTCTCTTCCCAATAGTCATAATAATTAATTACAATTTATCAAATTTGAAATTCATAATTTCCATAAATGGAAAAAAAAAATCCAAATTCGAATTTACCAAAAACGGAAATAATTCTCTAACAAGTTTCGAATTTCAAAAATACTTTATTTTTGGTGATGTCACAATGAATCTGATCGACTGTTGTTCCTTTCCATGCTAACACAATTTTCCATTATTTACGGATGGTAATCCCTATAAACTATCTAACAATATCTTAAAACATTATTTTCAATGCTAAATTAGCTCTTACTAGTGAGAACTGGACACACTGGTACAAAAAAATTGGCATCACATCCTCCGCAATATACAAAGTGACTACCAGATTCTAGCATCGTCCGCTCTTCCGTGTTACAGATTATGCATTGAAATGTTCCGAGCGATACAATTTGAATGTTAGGGCCTCGCGTCTTCTGGACAAACCTTGTCAGCCTGTTTTGGATTTTCCTATTGTCGGGTTCATGAAATGTCCAATTCTTGGAAACTGTTTCGGGTTTCCGCTTTCAAAATTTGTTGGTTCTTGTTTCATAATATACATCTTACACTCGAAATTTTCTCTCTCTACAATTCCACCGCACACTCAACCCTTTTTCCCTTTTCTTCTTCTCGTGTGTTATCGCCTTTTGGTTATATACTTTGACGCCTTTCTATGATCGCAGGTTCCATTGTTTTCAGGCTGACATGTATTCATTTACATCTATATCATCACGTGATTAATCTGATCCACCATTGTTCCTTTCCATACTTAGGCAATTTTATGGTCGCGCTTGCGGGTTGGCACTTTCGAATTTTGTTTCTTCTTGTTTTGTGATATACATCTTGAACTCAAAAATTCTGTCATCGACAATTCCACCACAAATTCCTCGAACTTTCAAGCTTCATTCTACCACAGTTCAAAAATGTTTCAAAGTATCTGTCGTTGCCTTCCATCCCCACTAACTTCCTGTCATTCCTAATATACATTTGTTTTGGTTTTAATAGTGACAAATGAACACAATCGTATGAAACAATTGGCATCCAACCCTCCACAATATACAAATTGACTACCTGGTTCACATCGTGTACTCAAATCTATGATCTACAATTCCCACAGATTGAGTCATTTTTCCCTTTTCTTCTTCCCGTGTATTATGGATTTCTGGTTATATACTTAGTCACCTTTCTATGATCGCGAGTTCCAGTGTTGGTGGGATAACATATATTTATCTCCATCTATATAATCACATGACGAATCTGACCGATCCTTGTTTCTTTCCATACTTAGCCAAATCTAGGCAGTTTCAAACTCTGCAAATTCTTGTTCCATGATGTACATATTGCACTCAAAACTTCCATGCTCTACAATTCCACCGCGGACTCCATGAATTCACAAGATTCATGTTACCACGGTTCACAAATGTTTCAAAGTATATGTCATTTCCTTACATCCCCACTAACTTCTTGTCCTTCCTAATATACATTGGTTATGCTCTTACTAGTGAATTTTACTAGTGACAACTGTATAAATTGATACGAAACAGTTCGCATACGCAATATACAAATTGACTACTAGGTTCCGACATCGTCCCCTCTTCCATGTTATAGATTATGCATTCAAATGTTTCGAACGATACAATTTGACCATCGAGGCCTCACATCTTCTGGGTAGACCTTCTCAGTCTATTTTGGATCTTTGTGTTGATGGGTTCACGAAACATCCAATTCTTAGTCACAGTTTCGGGTTGGCAAATTCAAACTCTTCTTCCTCTTCTTCCGTGATATAGATATTCCATTCAATATTCCCGTGATTTACAATTACACTGCGGACTCCTTAGTCCTTTTTCCATTTTCTTCTTCCCATGTATTATCCCTTTGTTTTTATATACTTAGTCGCTTTTCTATGATCGCGGGTTCCAGCATTGGCGGGCTGACACATCTTCATATCCATCTATATCCTCACATGACGAATCCAACCCACCATTTTTCCATTCCATACTTAACCAATTTTATGGCCGCAGTTGCTGGGTTGGCGCTTTCCAACTTGGTTGCTTCTTATTTCGTGCTATACATCGTGCACTCAAAACTTTTAAGATCTACAATTCCACCCTGGACTCCTCAAACTCGCAAGCTTCACTCTACTATGGCTCACAAATGTTTCAAACTATCTGTCTCTTCCTTCCATCACCACTAACTTCATGTCCTTCTTGATATACATTAGTTATTCTCTTTCTAGTGATATACAAATTTCCCTATGGACTGTCCTACCGTACCCTCTTTAGAGTTACACGTATTGCACTAAAAAACTTCTGAGACATACAATTTGACCCTCGCGCCCTCACCTGCAACGGTTGTACATTTTAAACCTGTTTTAAAGTTGTTTTTTCTCATGCCAGCGATCTCTATACTTTCTTAGTATGCAATTAGAAACCTTTCATGCTAATAGCTCATCATGTAGGAACCGTCAACAATGTCATTAATGAGAAAAACGCTCGAGGATATCTCCCATTATTATGCATTAAACCAAGATCTATGGAAATTTATTTTGTCCCTTCCGATTGTTCATCTTGAACATGCGTCTTCATTTTGCCCCGTTCAAGATATCTAGAATTCTTAATCACTCATTTTTGTATCTTCCATGTTCGCATTTCTATGTATGCAATTACTAGTGTTTAATGTGAATAACACATCATGCAACACCCGTCCAAACTGTCATTAATGAACGAAAGTCTCGAGGAGATCTCCCATTCACACACATTGCACGAATATTTGTGCAGGGTTATATTATCCCTTACAAATTTTCATTTCATTCATCGTCTGGAGGAAACAAATTTTCTTGTACACTTATGGCAGCAGGCCAACAACAGTTTTGTGGAGATACAATAAATATCTTCGGACATGAGGACCAGAACTTCTAGTGGTCCAAAGCATACTTTTACTATTCATCTGATTATGCCCAGAAGGAAGTGATTTGGAGCTCTGGAATCACTCGTGTAGGCCGTGTCCCTAAGGTTTTTGACTTTAAGGAGGTGGTCTCTTGGAGTACCAAAAAATATATTCCAAGCCAAAGAATTATTCCACTATGCGACCATTCTTCTTTTTCTTTGTCACCTCAGGTCTTTCGTAAGATGTTAAAATTGTCGAAGCCAACATTGACATTCAGAGGAAAACACTGCAAGCAGTTCCTAGAAGAACATGACAATGAGATGGATATTTTAGCCGAGTTCCTGGAAGACCCGACAATAGTTCCTGAAGATATCACAAAGTTGCAGTTAAGTTCCTTTAGAAATCCATTCCAGGAATTTCTTGGTTGTTTACAAGAATAACAAGACATGCATCCACGACAAGAATCTCCCATATAATTATTTATATTTTGTACTTCATAGTCAAGGAAGAATTCATTTTCAATTGGGGGAAGCTAATTTCCATTGAAATTTGTTCCCATTTTTCACGATTCAAAGAATCGAATAAATTTTACATGTCATCGTACTTGATTTTCACAATAGTCCATTGTTGTCTGTTTCCAAAACATTCTCTTTCCAATAAAATAAACGGTGGATTCAATCCAGTAAAATATGGTACTAGGCCCTATGGAGGCACAAGGCCTCCCATTGTTTTTATAAAGTTTTTAATGGCTTTGTATCAGTTTTCAAAGATTTATTATTAGGGAAGGATGCTCCGCGGATGTCTGGCCAGGAAACCAAATTTTTGAACGAGAAGTGCACACATGAACAAAAGGAAAATCACAGTGTACTCATGGTCTTTGGCTCTAAGGAAAATCCTTCTTTCCTTCCATGCCACATCATGGACAAGMTGTTTATTGTAGAAATAGCAAGGCAATACAACCACTGGTTGAATTTTTTCCTTGATAAGAAAAAAAAAATAGTTAATTCCTCTGCCCTAGAAATTCAAAGACTGTGTCTCCAGAAATGCCAACAAGATTGATGAATTTTCCAACCATTTCAAGAAATTGAACCTAAGGTATGTTGAAAGACTAAAAGGGTTCGACCCTGATGGAATTTTTCAAGAACATTTATTGGTAATTTCCTTTAATGGCTCGTTTATCCATAGACACCTCATTGAAAACAGGGATAGTGATGACAAAAATCCTTCTTCTAGAGATTGCAATGCACACACATTGCAAAGCGTAGCTGAATTTAATAGAAAACATGGAAAAGTATCCAGTGAGAAGAGTGCCCAGTTCCCTGCCAGCACTCCCAAGAGCATGAAATCACAGAGCATCGCTTCAACAGCCCACCCCAGTTAGAAAGAAACCCATAAATCTTCAAACGGAGGAGATAAGGACCCTCCTCACACAAAAATTGATAGTTCTCACAAAATTCTACTAGTGAAGAAGAGAAAAAACAATGCAGGGCAGAATGACGAACCAAAAATTGAAAGTGAACAGGTGCAATTTGAAATTGAAATTGAGCACATGCACAAAATTGGGTCGTCCACAGTGGAAATAGATGAGACTGAAATTTTTTACGAAGATGAATCCTTCGTATTCCAGAGCACTGTTTTTTACAACCAATCTAAAAGTATGGTCATTGAAAAGAGAGATGTAACAAAGAGAAAAGGAAAATACCACACAAAGATTAACTTTAGGGAAATGCGGCTATCCAAAATCTCCCTATTTCACCAAGTAACCGATGATTCTCTTCATAATTCGATTGGAGGAATTGAAGCAGAAAATTCTAGAGTGAAAGAACGCCTCAACAAATTTGAGCGGGATTTCATTGCAACCCCAAAATTTTCCATTCTTTTATCAAAAACTGTGCCTTCTACCATTGCAGCCAAAATTAAAGTATCCTCTACCCTCCTTGCATGCTCTATATCCCTTGTAGACAATAACATCAACAAAAGAATGCAGCTAGTTGCTCAAGCCTGGGAAATATCGCAAAATTTAGTTTCCTTCGGAAATAAGGCAAATGATTTGCTCAAACATTTGGAGGCGAGTTTAAAAAATGATCATCATTTCTATGAAGAGGTGTTGACCCATTTTTCCAACTATGTCATCAAAAAATTGAAACTAAAAATAAGACAAGTGAAACTCCCCTCCCCAAAGCAGACCAAAAAAGTAGCAGCATGTTGGAAAAAGAAATTTGACAACCTGGAGCTCATTATCGAATCATGCAAACAAACCATATCAGAAAAAGAAGTTGTATTCACAAGACTGATCCAAATAGAATTAGTCGGAAGTACCAACAAGGTTCAAGACCCAAACTTAATTCTTAAATCTTTGTCAATAACCAATGAAACCTTCCATGAAGAACTTGATATTTTAAAGGGGCTGTCTTTCGAAAGGTTTTACGGCATAGCTAAGCATTGTCTAGATGAGCTCAAGCGCTGGGTACTGGACTATGCGGCACATAATGAATAAATTGAACAAATTCTACATAGTATTTCAATGGATCTAAGGAAATTAGAAAATGACCTTTACGGCATAGAAATCCGGGATGAAATAAACATGGCTCCCATGAGAAGCTACATCGAAGAATGGTTCCAACAGAGAATGGACAACCGTGTCCAATGATGCAGGAGCAACACTCCATGTCAGCAGTGTGCCATCCAGCCAACACATCCAGCATGCATTAATGGAGAAAGGGAGAGGCGCAACCCTCTCAATTTTGAAATCCAAAATTTCAATAAATGTTGTCAGGCTTTTAATGCCAGATCATGCCTTTGTACAGGTAGTGGTTGAGATTTCCTTTAATGGTTACTTGCAGCTAAGTCCATATCAGTCAGGTTTGGACATCCATTTATGTAATGTAGCCATAGGAGTAGGGGCCACCCTGTGAGAGCAATAACTCAGAGATGGTGGTTGAGGATAAGCTCGAGAGAGCCCTCATTTTGTAATAGGAGAGGAAGAGATTAGAGAGTAGGGAGTTAGGAAGAGAGACCAGAGTAGAGAGGTCTCGAAAGAGAGTTGAGACTTGTTATAGTCCAGCCTTTGTAAATCATCTGTATAGAGACACATAAATTAATAGAAAAGAAGTTTTTCCTGCATATGGTTGTTCAGGAATTTATGTTTCATGAATGAATTATGTAGATGTGTGTTAGATTTTCATCTACAGTGATAGATAGAATTTGTCTGTCTGATTGCATTGTGATTTTTGTCTAGGTTCTTTAGGCCGTGAAAGGAGTGCATAATAGAACACTGGAAGTTCTACAGCCAGTGCAAGGAGTGTGCATCTGAGCTCTGCGGAGTCAGAAAGAACGTGCAAAGAGTGCACACTAGAAGGATTCACAAACTCAAAGGAAGCCTCAGCGTTACTAAATACTCTGGAGAAGGAACTCTGCAAAGAGAAGGCATAGAGAAGAAACAAAACTACTAAAGGTTATATAGAGCTCTGTCAGGAGGCATTGAGCATGTGCAAGTTTCCATAGGAGGGACTCTATTTCGGGTTCTGAGAAGAAGGAGAAGTGTCACAAGAAAGACACTCATAGAGTTACAGAATACTATGTTGGCTCAGTAAGGAGTGCTTGAGTAGGAGGTTTCCAGAAGGGCACCAAGTTTCCCTTTGAAGGAAAGGACGAGGTCAAGACCCTTAGAGACTGAGCAAGTTTGAGAAGCTCAGGAGGGACAGCATTTCTATAACACAAACGAGACCCAAATGAACTAGGCTCGCAAGAGGAAGAGTCCATGTTTGAAACCTTCGAGACTTAGGAAATATTTTAAGTAAAAAATCCAAGGAAGCTCGGGAAGGATAGTTCCTTAGTGCATCGAGTAGAAACAGAGCGAGAAGAAGGTCGAGAAACCCTTTGAGGTTTCACAGTCTATAAATCTCAGGAGTTTGACATTTTGCTATTTTGGAGTTCAGGGTTTGGAGTGACAAGAGATTTTGGGCTCGCTCCATCACGAACTCCCGGTTCACGAAATCCCGAAGTCTCACACTCGAACTTCACTATTTCAGAGTTTGGGGATTAGAGAGACAAGAGATTTTAGAGTTGCTGCATCGCGAACTCCCGGTGCACGAAATCGTGCTAGCCATTGGATCTCGAGTGCAGTGGCCTGAGAGCCGCTGGATCACGGGTACGTGCACAGGAGGAGCACACATAGGAGGTGCACAGAAGATCATATCGTGACCGTCAGATTTTATGTAAAGGACTGATAGCCATCGGATCCAGAAAGAGGAGAATGAGGTTTAACCCTCGTAGAAGCAAAGGAGAGGACTCATCGAAGTCTCGAAAGAATCAGAACTGCCCATCTCAAAGGACGCGTGTCAATAGATCCACATTTTGGGGATTCAGACACCGAGAGACTGAGAGTGAAGAGTCTCCAGAAATCACAAAAGGAGAATTCGCGAAAGGACCAGTATCGTCCATCAAGGAGGACATGTGGAAAGCGATCAAGGGTTCAAGAAAAGGCCCAAAAGATTTCAGTTACAGGAGGACTGGGCCATTGATCTCTCAGAGGGAGAGATTTCAGCATTTCGGGAACCGGGGGTTTGAAAGATAGAGAAAAGGGGGAACACTCGCATTGTGGTTTCCCGAATCACAAAAGCCAGTAGTGCTTGGTCATGGACCATCATTTCGACATTTCAGAACCCGGGTGTTTGAGAGGCCAGGAGTCAGGTGACATGGAGTCCCGACTCACAAAGTTGCGAAATCTTGAAAGCAGACGACGCCAGAATAGCACGAGCTGAGTTGTTAATCCCTTTTCGGCATTTTAGCAACAGAGAGTTCAAGAACGAAGGAGTTGTGAGAGAGGGAGTCCCGATGCACAGAATCGTGAAATCGCGAATTCTGAAATCCCGAAAAGAAGACGTGGTCATGGGTAGATTTTGACATTCTGGGGTCTGGGATTTCGAAGGACCAAGAACCATCTGCAGTCAGAATCGCGAAATCATGAACTCCAAAATCCCGAGAAGTAGACCATAGTCATGGGTGGATTTCAGCATTTCGACAACTGGGAGTTGAAAGGGACAAGGAGCCTGGCAGAGCTCGCATGCAGGAGTCCCGAAACCCCAAAACACGAAAGAGGTGTTAGTTCAGAATAGAGGAGAGCGCTGAAAGCTAAGCGTGTGCATAGGTTCCTTGAAAGCCTATGCTAGGGAATTAAAGGGACCCGTGGATTTGTTCAAAAGGTTCCAAAAGGAGCTTGAAGAGCTATTTTGGCTCAAAAGAAGAACAATCTAGAGACCGGGAGGTCAGTGGATCCGGTTGAGGTAGGGGGTCTACATCATCCAAGAAGACCAATAATCGGTCGACGGGACTCCACTGATCATCGACCACAACAACAAAAAACGCATCTTCTTCATAGTACATCTATATTGGCATCTTCTTTTCTTTATCAATCTAGTTTAAGTCCATACTGTTATCTTGTTTTCTTTATCAATACAGTTATTAGCTCTTTAAATAGAAAACTATAACCAAAGACTCATAACTTCCAATTTCTTCTTTTCAGGTCTTCCTCTATTCTGTCGCGCACTTCTTCATTCGACATTCCTAATTCTTGTACCTATTTATTTTTATGGTCCACGGGAACTCCAATCCTAGTCTATATGACAAACACATTTAAATTTCCAGAAATATGTAATATATGTTATTAATTTTTTATAAATTGCAAAGAAAACTGATTTGGAAATGCCTTTATTGAATGCTACATTTTGGGTGTCCAAGAACCATTGCAGTTTGTTCTAAAGAAAACTAATTTTGGAATGCCTTTATTGTATGCTAAAATTTGGGTCTCTAGGAACCTTTGTAAAACTAATTTTGGAATGCCTTTATTGTATGCTAAAATTTGGGTCTCCAGGAACCTTTGTAGTTTGTTCCAAAGAAAACTAATTCGGGAATGCTACATTTTTTATGTCCTATTATATGATAAAAAAAAGTTGTCCAGGAACGTTTTCTGATGTAACAGATGTTGCTACTTTCAAAGAAAACTAATTCAATAATTTCTTTGTTGCATGACGTTGTTACTATTCTATTGTATGCCAAATTTTTGGTGTCTATGAACTTATAATTTGATAAATTTCATGACATTATTACTATTCTATTGTATGCTTTTTAATGTTGATGTAATTTCCAAAAATATGTAATAGACCTTATTAATTTTTGATAAATTTCAAAGAAAACTGTTTCGGGAATGCTGGATTTTTTTATGTCCTTTTGTATGCTAAATTTTTTTCTCCAGGAACCTTTGTTGATCTAACAAACGTTATTAATTTCTAAGAAAACTAATTCGGGAATGCCTTTGTTGCACGATGTTGTTAATATTTTATTTTATGTTAGATTTGTGTTGTCCAGGAACCTATGCTTTCATAAATTTCAATTTATGTTGTGTCCAGGAGCACATGTTTTAAAGAAAACTGATTTGGGAATGCTAATTTTTTTGTATTTTTTTCTGCGAACCTATGTAACAAGCATTATTACTATGCTATTGTATGCTAAACTTTGTTTGTCGAGGAACCTTTTAAATGTGTTTTCACTACGTTGTTAGTATTCCATAGTATGCTAAATTTATGGTGATCCTTTTTTGCAGGATGTTGTTACTATTCTATTGTATGCTAAATTTATGGTGTCCAAGATCCTATAATTTGATAAATTTCAATTTCTTCTATGTCCAGGAGCCCTTGTTTTAAAGAAAACTAATATGTAACAAACTATTCTTTTTTTCATATATTCCAGATAAAACTATTCTTTTGTCTCCTTATATATTTATGTGCTCCTATATTTTTATCTTCGACTCTAGTGAATCTGAAGACATTATGTTTATGTTATTTCAATTCTCTTTTTTTCTGATGCATATTTTTTCCTGCTTGGTTATTTTCAAAATTAAATATGAGATAAGTTACTCACTCAAATTTGAGATATCATATATATATATATATATATATATATATATATATATATATATATTTCTTTAAATTTCCAGGAATATGTAACATGTTTTATTATTATTTTTATATAAATGTCATAAAATTGTGTTCACTACTTTATTTTTACTCACATATATAAAGAGTATGTCATTTCTTGCATCTTTACCTTAAAATTCAAATACTCCGCAAATCTGCTTGTCAATTTCTATATCGCTGAACTCTGGGTGCTCTCTGTAGGCCACAGAGCAACAAAGGCCCAATTTTCAGCCCGCTAGCTCAATAACCCACGATCCAAAAACTAGCTAAGTATGGAATGAGGGCTCCGTGCATGTTCTACAAAATCTCATCCCCATACTTTATAAAAGTACATATTTTGTATGTATAAAAGTAAATATTCACTTTATAAAATTACATATTTGGTATGTCTAATTTATGTTGTCCAAGAACCTATAATTTGATAAATTTCAATTTCGTGTGTCCAGGAGCCTTTGTTTTAAAGAAAACTAATTCGAGAATGCTAATTTTTTTTTGCTTTTGTCCATGAATCTATGTAACAGACATTACTACTATTTTTTGTGTTTTTGTCCATGAACGTATGTAAAACATATGTAAAGAAAACTAATTCGGGAATTATAAATTTTTTGGACACGATACCCTTAAATTTCAAATAGTCCGCAAGTCTGATTGTCAATTTGTATATCGTGGAACTTTGGGTGGTATTTGTATGGCACGGGACAACAGAAGCCCAATTTTCATCCTGCCAACCCGAGAACCCATGATCCAAAATCTGGCTAAGTATAGAATGAGGGCTCCGTGCATGCTCTATAAAATCTCATCGCCATGTAAATGTGTCGAACCTGCACAAAATAGATCTAGCTAAACAATGATAGACAGATTTGCAGAGAGAATAGAAGAAAGAAGAAGGAGAGAAAAAATGGAAGAATTCTCATTAACCGTTTTCCACACTCAAAGAGTCAATAATTTACAATAGATATAGGATACATGAGTAACTAATGAGCCATAGTGGTGGTCTAGAGTGATCTAAACACACACCAACAGTTACGGGAGTAAACTGCCACCTAGTCTAGTCTCTCAGGCAGTTACGGGAGTGAACTGCTACCTATCTGAGTTAATTAGTCAATTAGTCTTCAGTTAACTGACTGAACAAAGAATAGTGAGGAGTTTTCTGAGGGAATCAAGGCTAATGCACCACTCTAGTGATGATACCAAGGCAAGGTTGAATTAGCATGGTGATGATCCTAATGTTGCATGGTGACAAAACCAATGCAACATCTAAACTTAACTCAACTAGTCAAACTAAAGTGTCAACTGAAAGAGAATATTATCCAGGTGGAATATTCTCCCCTAAAATATAGGAGACTAGATAATGACTAATTATGACTAATAAACAAGGAAAAACCTTAGGAAAAATAAATCCTAGGTGTTTGTGAAGTAACTCCAACACCCCCCCT